>JAMQGT020011442.1:0-10236 GCA_024447675.2 Pterophyllum scalare | reverse complement strand
AGCCTTTACATGGAGCAACCTGCTTTAAAAAAAAAAAAAAAACATTTAGGAATAAAAAGACACTTATAGGTTAATTCCCATAAAAACAAACAAATAAATAAGTAATTAAATAAATAAATAAGCACTATCTGCTAATGGGAAGATAAATCGAATCAATGAGCTGGAAAAATCTGCTGACACATTCATGTATAGCCCCGAGGAGTAGCTGTTGTACTATCAGGCAGGACTGGGTCTTTTGCTTGGCTGGCACCAACAATAAAGCCAACCCTTCATCATTCAGGGAGTCAAATGGCGCCATTCTGTTTAAGCTGCTTTGAAAGCTGAATGCTTTCCTTTGGCATCTGTGCCACTCCTGTTTGAAAGAGCACCAAAGTCCACATGAGGAGTTTTCCACTTACTATTTGTTTTGATTAGGTTAACTCCATGAGACCTAAATCATCATCTTTTTTTTTTTTTTTTTTTTAATGTGCTCTCTCAAGTCTTGGTAAGCAGGGGACAGAAAGTATAAATGATGGGTATGTTTTTCTCTAAAACAAAGAGTTAGTGTTTGGTTTTGACCGTAGGGCTCGGGTTGTCACTGATGGTGACTTAGACCTTGCAGGTTAGGTCTAGGCAACAATACTGCTTGGTTAGGTTTACTAAAAGATTTTGCTTTGAGTTAGAACACTTAAAAAAATGCATGTGGAAAAATTATGCAAATGTGGTCTTGACCAAGCATCCATCCATATGTACAGTAATGAGTTGGGAGTGAGCCCATCTAAAGTCAAGAGGTAAGTTCATACTAATGTTTTTTTGGACAGTCCTTTTACAGGATTCATCTTTATATTACTACCTAACATGTTTCATAGCTGTTTTTTGATTGATAAATGTCTTCTTCCTGTTTTTATGTGGCTGTCAGTTCATGGTCGTACAGCTTGCAATCACGTCACAGACACCTCAAAAGGGCCTCACAGCATTAATCACATTGGCTTTCTCATTTATCATAATTACTTAAAATATTAGATAGTACGGTATGGGAAATGACATCAAGACAGATTTCACAGGTTTTTCTTGATAGTCCTTTCAAGCGTTTGTGGAAATCTCCAGCTCCAAAAATCTTCTTAAAGCATTTCACTCACGCTGTCATAAAAACACTAACTTGAAATATAAATGCAAAGATGGGAAAATGTGATGTGGAAAATAGGGGTGTGCTCTTTTTGTAGTTGCCGCTAATTGCTTTGGAAAACTGTCAGCAAAAATGTGAAATATGCATGATCTGCATAAAATTGCAAAATGCACAAATCATTGCTACAATCACGTCTTGAAAAGTCACCTCGTTAATATCTGTTCATTTCTAAACTCAGCAGGTGTGCTCATCGTGTCAGTATTACTTTTCTCCGCATGCGAGCCATCATATTTGTGATGACTTACATCATCAGTAATTGCACTGTTATATTTTAAATGACATTGCAATTGCTGTTGTATGCAAATGAAGTGGCCCGCTATTAGATTTAATTTTCCAAAAATTGTTTAAAGTTTCGTTATTTTTATAATATCAAAGTGTAAAAGACCTCTTATTAAGTAACACTGACGTGAATATAAATATTAGCAAAGAGAGCAGCTGCTTTTCATTTACCCCAATGTTCTTGGTGCTATTCTTTAAAATCCTCTCTCTACCAAAGTTACTGCCATTAAATTTGATCCATGGATCAAATTCACCTGAGCAGGAAAATGAAACTTCTTGAAAAAAATTAGAGCTATTTTTCAATAAAGCTCATTTTTAGGTGATAATTGAAAAATTGTTTTTCCATTGGTATATCAGATATGATCACACTGATTGCTGATCACTCTGGGATGGAGTTCTTTTTTTCCTTTTCTTTTTTGCTGCAGTATACAATTGGTGATGACTAATTCCGTTATTACAATTAAATTACTATTATCTCCAAACAGCAAGAAAATCTTTTGATTAAACAAGTGTAGCTGTAAACTGCAGTCAGGCCAAGGACTGCTACTCCACACAAGCACAATATCTTTATGAGCAGCTAGACAGAACCACATCCTTCACTATGATCTTAATTAACTTCTACTCTCCAGTGAGGACACTAGCTGAATAAATCACAAGGACAATAGACAGGATTAATTCATTTATTTACTAAGCAAATGCAGCTCATCAAATTCTAATATGGGTACATTTCCTTCATGCAAATAGCTTTTTACTGGCAGAATACTTCACTCTACCCGACAATAGCTTGAGCCCTCCAGGGCTTTGTGGTTATTTAAAAAGACCAAACAACAGTTTTTGAGGTTGTATTAAATTCTTTAGTTAAGAAGAACAGTGCTAATATGATATGGTAAAGTGCTCTGTTAAGCCAAAGTAAATGTATGAAAAAAAATATCACAAATTTTTACTTCTTTGCATCCATGCATCCATCCAAGCAGAAAGTGCCTTTTAAAGGATAGACTCAAGCAGGCCAAAGAACGAGAATCTCAATTTTGTACTTTGTTTTATTTTGGTTTTTTGTTTATTTGTTTGTTTGATGCAACTTTTGCTAACCAGCTAGCCCTGTCCCTAACCTGCAGGTTGAATATGACATGGCTGTTCTCCATGCCACTAAGTTACTTCCCCAGTGAGTGTGTCATCTACCACGTAGGACTGATGGTAGCATTGGTAGGTTGTGTTCTGCTATCTTAGAGATTCATTGCAAGCTGGAGGACCACTCTAACCAGAAGAGGCTGCAGAGCAGAACAAGACAAGCTGCAGTCCAAGCAGTTGGATTCTATCCACAAGGCAGAGATTGTCTAAAGAGGCAGCTGACTGACATCAAAACAGCAACCAGGCCAGCCTGTAAATAGGGAAAATGTGACAGAATGTGACACGGGACAGAAATAGCTGGTTAAAAGTGAGCAACCTTTCAATATAAATACGTACAGCACCTTTAATTTAATGATGAACACAAACCTTTTCTCAGCCAGTGAGTTTTATCTGCAGTGGGTCACATTTTACTTTTTACAACATGCTTTTTTTTTTTCTTCTAGAACAAAGTAAAAAGAAAAATGTCTAAAAAATATAAAGTATGGTGGTTCCACAGTATTTTCCATCCTCTGCGTACAGTACAATATATACCACTTTGTAGTAATCAGACAACCAGTTAAAAATGCTTATCTTGGACAACCACAAAGTTTTATGTGAACAAATAACTCATGATATATGAATATGCTAATAAGCCAATCCAAGGATTTGCGGTGGCTATGATTACATACCCCAGGGGTGTAAACCAAATAAAGAGTTTAAAAAAATGTCAGCCTCCTCAGTAATTTAATACTCTCCCAGTCTGTTCTACTCTCTCTGTAAGCCTCAGCAGAAGCAGAGTCACTGCTGCTCTGTGTGCAGAAAACATCAGAGAAATGTGTTATTTTCCTCTACATAGGAAATAGACATGGGCATGATGGAAATTGCCTCCTTCACAGACCCCTGTGAAGAGCATTTTCATATTTTCATGCCTTCATCATTTCCTTTGAAAACCGTGAAGGGAGGGGGGTATGGATCCTGCATGGCACACAGCGTTTGATGCGCTCACCACCGCGTGTTAAAATGGATCAATAGAACAAGACAAGAAAGCTGTTGGCAGAGCTGTGCTGCTCCCCAGAGTGGGATGACAGTTGGGTAGGCCAATGGGACAGGAGGTGGGTGGAGGTTAACAGCAAGAAAGATTCTGTGGTGGTCCCCTTTATCTCCTCCCTCTCTCTATTTTTTTTTCTGTTTTCTTTGATTTTTGTTGACCGAAATTGATTTGGGGACATTTTCTCATTCATTGATCTTTTTATTTCCACTTTGCTGTAACATAAGATAATAGAAGTCGCCTTGCAGCTATGGATTAGCTTTGATTATGTGACAGAATTTATCACTGCACACAGCTGTCTCAGGGCCAACCTATAGGGTCCAGACTGTGCAGGGAGATGGTGATTTCCTTTGTGGAATACTAATATTATCAGCACTATCTTCACATCCATAAAAAATGAAAACTTGTCTCTTTTAAAGATCAACTCGTGGATAGTGACTAGTAAAATGTTATGAAGGTGTTCAATTTTCCTTTTATTTTATTTTTTTTCTCCTCTGCACAACTGTAGGGAAGTTGTCTCAACTAACAAAAATCAAATAAAGTAGATGATAAAATCAGCAAAAAATAAACAAACATTTGTAGCATCACCAAAACAAGCAAAGTGAACTCTTATTTGAGCCTACAGACAAATAAGGTACAGAGAGGGACAGAGTCCAGAAAGTCTCTGAGGGTGTGAATGTGATTTAGAGATGGTGTGCACTGTTTACATGGCCTGCCTGGAGGGATGCGCTTCTGTTGGCAGGAGAACATTGTTAGCATGGGAGGCACGTCGCTCCGACCCCACTTTCCTCTCTGTGTCTCACTCTCCCTCTTTCTACAGCTGCTCAGGGGCATATGATGGTCTGGGAAAGATTAATGCATCTCCAACAGCATGCCGTGAAATCAAATTAGTGTACCCTGATCCACAGACACGGAGGTCTTAGGCCAGGGCTGCAGCAGGGACAATTCCTCAATAACCTACAGCTTTTCACCACCCCCCCACGCCCCCATGAAAGTTACAGTATGTTGATTATTTAAATAGCTTACATGCATTTGTTCTGACTTTGTGGGTTGTTTTTTTTTAATGTCAAAAGAATTCCATGTGGGTATTATTGATATACAGATTTGTACACATAATTATATTAACCTGTTAGACTCTGTGTTTTCTCTTAAACAGTTTGATTTCTAACTCTGTAGCGGGTCATTAAATGATATCAGGAGAGAAATGTGGGAAGCTAAAGCCACTCATCCCATTGTCACTTTGTATAATCTCAGGAGTTCATGCCCACATATTGTTGCAAGTTTCCATCAAATTCAGTCAAGGATGAACACCTATTCAGACAATGCGCTGTTAAAATTGGATTTGTTGGGGGAAATAAAGGTATTATTACAACTTTACTGTTCTGCTTCTGTACACTATCTTATGCCTCTCTTGTGTATGATCATGTAATCAGGCAAAGAGTGATGGAGCCACTCACAGAGCTTAAAGAATAATAACACAAAGATGTTTGCACTGGTGTGATGTATGAGCTGAGGATGTGGAGTGTGTGGAACAGCAGAAAGGTCTGTCCTTGAATATGGAAATTTACAATTGTCACATGTGAGCTGCTAAAGCAAGCTAGGCCGTGCTGCTCACCTTTAACCCTTAAACTCTGCAAAGAATACTTTATCTGTATTGGTCATTGCCATTCTGTGTCGCTCCTGCTTACAGCTGTATCCAACATTATTAGTCTTGTGATTAGTATTGCATGACCTGGACTCTCCCACTGAGAAACAGGTGAAAGGATGCCATTATTTAGCAAATTACATTTATTCTTGGGGTGCCCAGAAAATGAAAAAATATCTGCGACTCTCTCAAGAGGAATAAATGCATGACAGTTGATAAAACAAGAAGGTCAAGTTCTGTAGCGAATCATCATACAGCATAAACTTTTGACCTGTAGAACGGGATTGGATTATGCCTAATTGATTTTACAGCTCAAAGGATAATTAAAACAAGCTAAGCAATAATGACTATTGACATCCTTATAAAGTTAACAACAAGTCAATACAGAGGTGCTTTTTGTTTAAACAATGAGGGGCAGGTGGTGTATGACTCATTCAGGTGTAACTGACTGATTCAGCGTCAACTCTTCTAGAGCAAACATATTGAAGCCTTTGGAACATCACATTAGAAAACTTTGTAACTTAAGGTTTTGGTGCATTTTATGATTGTAAATTAAAAATATACTAAAATTCATTTAAAAAAATACTAGTAAGATAATCGTGTTAAATAATATGCTTTGAAAAATTGACTGCGGAAAATGACAGTTAAAATTAGCCTGAAACTAGAAAAGGCTAGCAAGAAGAGATGTTTTCAGTTGGGATTTGAATACTGTTAGCGTGGTAGATAGCTAATCAGAAGACGGAGACAACTCCAGAGTTTTGGAGCTTCAACTAATAACGCTCATTCGTCTATAAGAGCCAATCATGAATTTAGAATTACTAAAAGTTGCTGATCGATGGTCCTGCAGTCATCATAAAAATAAAGTACAATCTCTTTAGATTTTAAGGTTTTACACATCAGGACAAAGTAAAAATATTCTGGTTTCTTAGCAGGGCTTAAAATTAGGTAAACACAACCTCAGGTAAATTACAACACATGACATAATGCACTGTTTCATCATGTGTTTAACAAAAATGAAGCCAAATGCAGAAACAGTGTGTGAAAAATAAAGTACACTCTTACTGCTTCCACAGGAAGGAGGAGAAGTAGCAGCCAGCTGCTGATAATCAGTTGCGCTTGATTAACTGGTCATTAGCAAGTGTGACCGCCTCTATAAAGACAGGTTTTGGTAGTTTGTTGGTCTGGAGCGCTGCGGGGTGTGTTAACACAGTGCCAAGGAGGAAAGACATCAGCAGCAATTTTAGAGAAGCTATTGTTGCTGCCCATCTATCCAGGAAAGGTTCCATGGCCCTTTCCAAACAATCTGATGTCCATCATTCTACAGCGAGAAAGATTATTCACAAGTGGAAAACATTCAAAACAGATGCCAGTGTGTCCAGGAGTGGACATTCCAGCAAATTCAACCTGCAGTGAGACTGTGCAGTGCTCAGAGAAACTGGAAAAAATATGAGTGCCTCAATTAGCATTAAAGGTGCAACTTACTGGCAGTACAATTAGAAAAAGACTAAACAAGTGTGACCTGTTTGAAAGAGTTGACAGGAGAAAGCCTCTGCTCTCTAAAAAGAAAACATGCCAGGTTTGCAAAGTTCCATCTGAACAATTTCCTTTGGACAGATGAGACCAGAGGAGAGATGTCTGGCTAATGCAGAGTGCCACATTTGATGAAAACCAATCACAGTATATCAGCAAACACCTCGTACTAACTGTTAATTACAGTGGTGCAATGGTGATGATTTAGGCTTGGTTTGCAGCCATAGGACCTGGACACCTTGCAGTCATTGACTATCGATCATGAACTCCTCTGTATACCAAAATATGCTAGAGTCAAATGTGAGGCATGTGCTGGGTCATGAAACAGGGCAGTGATGCCAAACACACAAACAGTAAATCTACAACAGAATGGCAGAAAAAGAAAAGAATGTTGCAATGGATCATTCAAAGTCTCAGCCTGATTGAAATGGTGTGACAGGACCTTAAGAAAGCTCTAAATGAGTGCCTGTAAACTTCAGGCAAGAACCGAAGTGACATTGTGAAGGAGGGTGGGTCAAAATTCCTCCACAACAATCAAATCAACTGATAAAGTCATAAAGAAAATGAATAGCGATTGCTGAATTCAAAAGAAATTTAGGGCCAAATGCTGACTTTTAGTAACTTGATTACATGTATATTTTCCATGTAATTTTGTTACAAAATATGTATGTAAAATGTTAAATTTAATGGAATGAAATTTACTTGATTCATACACATTCAGTTTGTACCAAGTATTTTTTATTGTGGTACAGGTGGTTCTATAAACTACTGAATCATGTGATGTACATAGTTTTCCACAGGATTCTTTTCACATGACTATATAGCAAAGGAAGCCAGTATAACAATTTTAGAATAGGTGAAACATAATGATGCTTCTTTGTATCAGTCAGGAGTCCAGCACAGTGTTATAGTTAATGGTTTTGGATTCTACATTATAGTTTAGTTTTATTTCATTGTAATTTTTTTTACCTCTAATTCAGTTAGTTTTAATTTGTTTTTAGAGTTTTTCTCATTTTTATTTTTGGCTTAATACTTAATTTTAGTTTAGTTTTCATTAGATCTAGTATATATATATATATATATATATATATATATATATATATATATATATATATATATATATATATATATATATATATATATATATATATATATATATATACATTCAACAAATAACAGCCTGTTCACAAGATAGCAGTATTATGTACTAAATGTGTGTGATCCTTAGGACACACATGAACATTATGAAACATCAACAGGGAGAAACAATAGAAAAATATTAATAAAATATTTATCTCAAAAGTAAACAAGGAATAAATCATACTGCCCAGCAGGTACAGCTTCAGTGCAGTAGATTAACAATTCCTCGCATGTGGTGTATAACCTCAGAACACAGCAAATGTTTGACATTCTGTCCAACATTGTAAACCAGCCATTCCCAAAGTCAAGAGTGCTGTGGCCCACTTAAAATCCCATGGGTTCCACCCAATATTAAATCTTTACTCTAATCAAAAGAGAAAACATAAACAACATGGACTGTTGGCTATAAATTGTTAATTCTGCCCAGTCATACAGTATGTAAAGTACTAATACCAATCTGTGACCTACTTGCCACTGGGACACGTACTTCATGTCCAGTAAATTTAGGTCAAAGCGAGGAGTAATATCACAAACTAACCACTTCCTGTTACCAGTTTTAATTTACTTTTTATATAGATAAATAAATGTATGTAAACGTATAACTGTAATTTCGAACTGAATTTCTGTTATTACTGCGGCCCGCCTGCAGTAACTTTGTAGCCCACCAGGGGGCCTCAGACCACACTTTGGGAATCATTGTAAAACAAAAACAAACTGAACTCTGAGCATTTGATGGAATCAAAGCTCAAACAGCTTTTCGAGATTGTGTGCATTTGTATTTGTGTCTGTCACAGAGACGTGGAGATCCCTGTCTCTAAAAGACTAATTTATCTCTGCATCCTCCCCTGATTGTGGTGTTCTTGTGCATTAACCATCCAGCAATTATATTTTCTGGTGAAAACAGTGCATTATGGTTGTTACCTTGCTGCATGACCACGATGCTGGTTCTCTCTCAGAGCCAGAGGAGCTACTCAGAGACACTAGCTTGGTTACTCACTATTTTAAGCCTGAATTAGACTTCTGTGCTGGGTCTTTGCAGGGCCCATGTACATAACCTATTTAAGTGGCCAACCTCATTGCCACATTTATGCTTGTGCAGGTGCATTGTGTGTGTTAATTACTGTGCAGTTGTGTCCGGGTGTTTTACGTGCGGTGTGGCCGACTGAGACAATTGAAATGCTGGGACTTTTTCCCCTCTTGGGTCCTTGCTCTTTGCTGTGGTCAGCTTTTTTCTGATGCGAACATGTTTGCCCCTCTAATTTTTCCACCTCTTCCCGTCTATTCCGATAGTTTCAGCAATCTCCCTCCAAGAACTTGCTGACATTTGTGAGTCCTTATATTGATGCTATGATTATTATTCCTTGTACTGAAAAGATGATTGTTATTCTCTCACTGATAAATTCAAAAACTGCAGCGAAAAAAAGGCAGAAATGCACGGGAGGACTTGGCAGTGCTGAACGGGCCAATCAGAATCATTGCAGCCTGTGCTGACCTGATGTGTAGTTACATTTCTCGGGAGGTGCATAGCTTTTCAGGTGGGCTTTGGTGGGGTTTTCCCCTTAAGAAGTGTTACATACATTTTGCCATCATCCACAACAAGACACTTGCTTCAATCTGTCTCGCTATCATACTCAAAGAAATTCCATGTGGGTCTCTGCCGCTGTCGCCCAGCTTTTGCTGTAGCCATTATTTTGCAGACTGGCATGGTGAGCAGAACCATTCACTCACACACACGCAGAGTGAGATACCGTATGGCCGTATGGCGCTCCCAGCTAAATCTGCTAGAGCAGAAAAAAATGATTTCATAGAAAATGTTATTTTGTTCATTTTCATTAATGATAATAACCTTGGTCCAGCAGCAGCATTTTGAACCAACTGCAACCATGAAATTACTGTTTTACTAAGTTCAACAAATAACAAAATTGCAGTAGTTCAGATTAGGAGTAACAATGTCATATGTCTGACCACTGAAATCACAATTCCCTGCAAAAGATTTGTAGCCTCTTATTTAAACTTGTTAATTGCAATCATGACATTTAGATTGTACCCCTTCACACATTTTGTGAAGGGGTACTTTTTCTATACATAAACAGCAGAGTTACATGGCCAGCTTCTGGCAATTACAAAGTGGACACAAATTGTTATATTAGATGCACCTGCACATGCTGGTGAAGTTGGCGGTGATCAGTCTTAGCCAAGTCAGTTGCAATAGGACACACAGCAGGCCTAACAAAGACAGATTAGAACCCGCAGGGCACATCACTATAACCAGTAGATCTTTTCACACAGTCCTGCTTAAAGCTCTGAAATGCAACCGTACAT
>JAMQGT020011441.1:0-58794 GCA_024447675.2 Pterophyllum scalare | reverse complement strand
CTCAAGATATGTTTCTTATATGAGACATGGTGTGCTTCTTTGCATTTTACCTTCATCAAGTCCAACATCAAACCACTCAAGATGCCTTGGTAACGTCTCTCCAAAGTCTGAGGATGAGTAACTGATGGAAACTGGCACAAGCGCAAAAACACAAAAACTGGATCAAATTCATACCCAACCCAAACTTTCTGTACATTGAAGATTACTATTACAATTTCCAACATGCAGTTGATGTGGCTGCCAGTGAAAATGTAGTTCTCACTTCAAATCACACAGAAATCTATCAGTGGATCACACTGAACAAACTACAAAGCATGTGCATACACACAAACACACAAAAAAGTCTTGATCGTCCCTCTGGGCATTTTCTCTAGCTGCTAAACTGAACACCAACCACCTAACTCATGAGTCATAGCAATCCACTCAGTCATGGTGCTGGGAACAGTGCCACAAAAGAGAGAGAGATAGGAGACAAAGCTGAGAGAGAAGGAAAGGAAGTAAAAAAAAAAAACAGAGATGAGGAGGACAAGGAGAACGAAGAAGAAAAAGTAGAGAATTAGTATTTTGTACCCTGATTCCATGAAATCGAGGGTTGTTGTAGAAGAGTTTCATTTGTTCTGCAGGAAGTGGCCCCAAAACCTTCTGAATGGTGAAAAGCTGGAGATTAAAAAAAAAGAGACATAGAAAACACACGGTGGATTATAAGTTTTGATTTAAATGAGCACAATCCATAAATGCTTTTTGAATATTTTTCTTTTAATATTTAAATTAAAAAAAAAACAGCCTGTAAAAAAGTATGCAAATCTTGAGCTTCAAAGTTAATTCTTGACTTTGTAAACATCAATTAATCCCACTTCAAATAATCTCACTTCAAGGTGCATTTGTGGATGAGGAGTTTTAAAAGCATTCAAAAACACCTACAGCACATTTCTGACAGCTAGGCAAACTGATGAAGATCATGTAACACGATCAAAAGTGGCAGCACAACTAGGGAACAGATGACGAGTTCATTTTTCTGCCTTATGGGTTTTTATTGGCAAAAAATTTCCAACAGTGATGCATTATTACCTTACAAATTTAATAATGTGCACAGTTTAGATGCAGAGAAACATTATCATAAGGGGTGGGGGGTTGAGGTTCTGGCCTTGTTTTGATCACTTGAACGTCTCCCTGGGGGCTAAATGCTCCACTGCTAAGCCAATCACACCCCTTGTCAGACTGTCTGCTCAGCTGATTTAGCACAATCTTCAGCAGCTGCTTACTGGCAAGTAAAGTAATGTTCATGAGAATGGTAATAGTAAAGCAGTAAAGTCGTGAGCTGGAAAATCAAACCAGCAGGAAGACCTCTGTAAAGCTGAGGAGAAACTGCAGAGTTGACCTCATTTACTGTGGGTGTGTGAGTCAGAGGACCCATTATATGCACTTATTTAACTTATTGTTTTGTAAAATTAATTACAGCAGAATAGTTTTATTCTTACAGATTTACTCTTTTTTTTCATTTTCTTAGCTGCACAGTGTTGCGATGATTGACACTCACAGTTAGAACAACATCTATAAGGCCTGGGTTCAAATCCTCCTTGACACAGACACCCCCCTCTCTCTCTGTGGAGTTTGCATGTTCTCTCCATGTTTGTGTCCAAAGATGTGCACTTACTGGGGTTAGGTTAATTGGCCACTCTAAATTGCCCATAGGTGTGAATGGTTGGCTGTCTCTCTGTGTTAGCCCTGCAACAGGCTGGTGACCTGTACAGGGCATACCCTGCCTCTCGCCCTATGATAGCTGGGATAGGCTCCAGCCTCCCTGTGACCCTGAAGAGGATGGATGGATGGAGATCTACATTTTTACAGTATCATCAGTATAAATCATTCACAAAGTGATGTTCTGCTGGGAGTCTTTGGGTCCTGATTGAACTGATGCAGAACAAGTACTCATGCAATCAGTGGCACTCCCTGAAGGCACAGGTCTCACTTGAGACGGCTAGCTTCAAAGCAAGTCAGTCACCACTGCAACACTTTACGCAAGTGTTTCCTCTGCAAGTGTTTCTTGGTCAGTGGGGAAGGGCTCACTTGTGCCAACTGGAACCACCTGCCCCATGTTCCCAGACTACAATGCTGTTTTTATGACACTTCTTTCTGGCCCTTGCACTCCTACCTGCCTGCCTGTCACTGTGCTGTGCATTTTCTCAATCTGTCTTTAGTTCTGTGTTAAAATGTGAATTTAACAGGGATGAAAAGTATGTTTACAGCTTGGTACAAAAAATGTTTTTGATCTCTAGGATTAGCTACCCCCTTCACAAAACCTGCATGGTTGGTTTAGTGGTTAACACATTTTCCTAATAAGGAAAAAGCTCCCTGGTTCAGTTCAGGAAGGAAACACAAATCCTTTCGGGGTTGAATCAGGAAGGGCAAAAAACACATTTTCAATGAGCAGCTGAAAATAGCTTTTCAGAAATAGGCAGCTGTAGCTGACAGCTTTCTGCGAGGCCTCACCTCTACCTCTGATAAATCAAGTCACTGCACTGAGCCTCAGGACCAAGTTTGTGGTGTTGGTGCCTTTTGGAGCATTTTCAATGGAATTACTGAACAAATAATAAAACCCACTGTTTGGAACAGCTCATGCTCCATTTTTGGTAATTGAAATATATCATAAAGTAATAATCATGTGTTTTGTTTTACATTTGTGCTGCCCCTCAATTTCCCTTGGTATAACCCTTAAATCTTAAACATTTACAGCATAGTTAATTATTATCTGTTGCCTTTGATGAATAACAAAAAAAACCCCAAAGCCCAAAAAATGTTTAACAGCATTTTCACTTTAGTTTTAATTTGCATGACTATATTTTTTCTTATATTACTTAGAAGTGCACTGTCCAATCAAGGAAAGTGCTGATAATGAGAGACACGAGCCCAGGTGCATTGACCTCAAAGTGATGCACATTGTTTCCATAAATTTCCTACTAAAATTGTTGGAACAGTAAATTTACACATAATCCATAAAGTCTTTGAGGGTAGAGCTTTGACACTGACTATTTATGTTAATTCTCCAATATTTTGATTGAGTTGTTTGTGAGCTGAGAGAGAGCGAAAGGTTTCTTATTTTGTACAAACTGAATGTTGTAAAGTTCTGCTGGGACAAACTTATGATTTTGGGATTAATAAAATTTCATTTGAGTTGCTATTAAATTTCCAAAAGTGCTCATTACCTCTCCAAGATCTCTACCAGCTCACTTTGTTGTCTCCCAATTGCTTAAATTTCCGACACCATAATTACCATCTCTCTCTCTCTTGCACAGGTATGGAGTCCAACAAAACTGTAACTGTGATTTTTACCTCTCAAGGACGAATTTTTGTTATTTTATTATATCAGGAAGAAACCAGTAAAACCCAAGTAGGCGTTCTGTCAAGTACATGAGCATCAAATGACTGTTTCCTTTATGACAAAAACCTTTCAGTTGGGACTTTCGACAGTACTTAAGGTTTTTTATTTGATTTATTCACATCAAAAGCTATTGCTGCTTTTCAGTCATCCTGCTTAATTAACCTCATGCTTCACCCTTGTTTTGGCTCACCAACCTGATCAATCTCGCTTTCCCCTGGAAACAAGGGCTGGCCATCACTCAGCTCCCCGAGGATACACCCCACCGACCACATGTCCACTGCCTTTCCATAAGGAGCCCTGAGACAGAGAAAAACAGACAAATATGTGATTGTCAAAGATAGCAAGAAGACCTTGTTATTTAGATGGCAGGGTGATAATAATGATGGAGAAAATGAAAATGGGGAGGATAGGGGTGAAGCTAAGTCGCCAAATGAAGAGGAGATGATTATGAGAAGGATGATGCTGAGGGGGTGATATAATTCGTGGAGGTGGTGTAATTAAAATAAAACGTTCGATGTTGTGTTTCTGATGGAGAGGCTCATAAAGAAGATGGTCATTTCTGAGGGAACAGAGCTGAGAAGTCTGGTGAGAAATGGCGAGAGATCTGGCAGCAGAGAAGCAGAGGAGTGGTGGTGTTGGAGGGAGAGAGTATTTGAGTGGGCGGCATTCAAACGCTGTCTCAATAAATGTTCCAGGGCATTTACTAAATCAGGCTACAGCACCGAGGCTAGATGACGTTCAGCTGTCTCCAAGCTAGAATGGACATTAAATGCAGCAAAAGCACCAAAACAACATAGGCAAGAGAAGTCAAAGAGGAAACTGATATTTAATTACTGGAAGTCGCGCGATGCAGTGATGGCTCAGTGTGATGATGTAGGCAGATGATTCACTGGCTGTTTTCCCAGTAATCTGAATTAAAGAAATGCAAAAGAAAGGTTGAACACTGAAATGACACAAAATCGAGCATAGCTTTGTGCTCAAAACCACACACAGATACAAATAAAAGCAATATAATAATTTAGAGCTGACTAACTGGGTGATTTATCATATAGGGCAATAATCAATAAACTTTTATTCTACATACGGCAGTAATATTAAATATGTTTCCAGCCCGATGTAATGAACGCCTAAATAAACACAAACCAATTAGACTTACTGTGGGGGTCTTGGGAGTGTTTGTATCGGCTAGAAGTGCAGATATAGAGCGTATCAGATCATGTTTAACTAGGTTTTACAGCTAGAGGACTGAACAGAATTAATGCATCACTTTCAGTCACCACACTCATTAAAATTGAAATTACATTTTATCAGTACTTATTACATTACAGAAAATGTCAGGATGAATCAAAAAGATGAAACTGTCTTCAGTGCTGTCAGAGAGAGCACGCTTTTTATATCAACTGAACTTCCAGATAGAGTGAATCCGCTTCAGACTTCATATTTGAAAATTTATCAACAGTTTGCTTTTTAAGGGTAATTCTACAGGATTGTAATATTTATTGATTTGGCTGCTATTTGCGATGATGTCATGGTCGACTCTTCAAAAAAAATCTGTAATCCCACTCACCAGCCATTTCGTTAGGTACACTCTCTTCGGCTACTCGGTTAATGCAAATATCTAATCAGCCAATCATGTGGCAGCAACTCGATGCATTAAGGCATGTCAGACATGGTCAAGACGACCTTCTGAAGTTCAAACTGGACCAGTCAGAATTTAATTTGAGCATGGCATGGTTGCTGGTGCCAGACGGGCTGAGTCTCATTATTTCAGAAACTGATCATCTGCTGAGATTTTCTTACATAATCATCTCCCAGGATTTCTCACCAAGAAATGGTCCAAGAAAAGGAAGATACTCTAGTGAATGGCAGGCCTCTGAGTGGAAGTGCCTTGTTGATGCCAGAGGTCAGAGGAGAATGGCCAGACAGCTGTAGAACTGATAGGAAGGCAACAGTGACATGTCCATCCATTTATGACTATAGTGAAACCATCTTTTGATGGCTGCTTCCAGCAGGATAATGTACCATGTCACAAAGCTCATATAATTTCAAACGGGTTTCTTGCACATGATGATCAGTTCATTGTACTCAGATAGTCTCCACAGTCACCAGATCTCCATACAGAACAGCACTGTTGTATGTCTAGTGTATGTTGGTACATATGCAATAAAATAGGTCTCATACTGGCTCAGATACTCTAAAACCATTTTTACTGGCCTCACTGTTAAAACAGATCAGAATGTTCGTCATTTCAGCTTGACACATTTGGGATCTCCGGAAAGTTAGTTTGGAATGAGAAACACTCTCTATTTATAGTTTCTTTGGCATAATAATAAAACGTTTTTACTATAACTTTTTTCCATTTACTCGACAGGCGGGAGGCACAAGCTGATACATAGAACATACAGCGTAAAAATAATTACAGTGAGTTAATTTGGTGGTGCGGTGGTTAGCACTGTTGCCTCTCATCAAGAAGGTCCTGGCTTCAAATCCACTACCAGGACCTTTCTGTACAGAGTTTCCATGTCCTCCCTGTGTTTGTGGGTCTTCTCCCACAGTCCAAAGACATGCAGTTAGTGGGGTTCATTGGTGATTCTAAATTGGCTGTAAGTATGAATGGATAGTCTGTTTCTTTGTGTTAGCCATGTGACCCTGAAAAGGAGAAGTGGAAGAAAATGGATGGATGGAGTTAACCCAGTTAACAAATATTAACTGAGAAAATGAGAACATTACTATTGGATCATGATTAAAGCATGGCTGTATCATCGAGAAAAGTTCATAGATCGGTGTATGTCGCCTTCTGATAACATCTGTAGCAAAAGCACAGAAACATATCCTGTACTCCTTCCAACCCTTCATGTTTCTCACCTCATTTCCTACAGATACCTGCATGCACACACAGATCCACACACACACACACAAGAACTCACCCCAGCAGCAGCTCAGGTGAGCGGTACCACCTTGTGGCCACATACTCGGTGTAGTTGGCATCTGTTCCTTCAGACAGGTTACGAGCAAAACCTGAGCCAGAATAAGAGATCTTTAATAAATCACATAGACCTGATTCTGCATGTTACACAGCCACCACATGAAGTGTGATAATATGCAGACAATTTAGCTTCTTTAAATGGTCAATTAATACAAATAAAGGACACTTAGTGTTCAAAAAATTTGGACTGCTTCAGTAACAACATGGTCTTCCCATGTGATCACACTAATTAGTTATGTCACTACAGGCGGCTGGAGACTATGCTTTAGAAAAGTGGTGTACAGAGAGTCAATTTTAATCATAAAAAGTCACAATAAACAGAATGCCAGCTCCAACAGTGAATAACAAACAAATCTCACCCCAGCTGACTAAATACCATTGCATTAGCCAATTATGCAACACTAACTGACCATGTGATTCTGGAAATCCTCATGCAAATGTAGGATACACACCTAGGAAACTGTAAAATGGCAATGGTATGCCATGTCGGTGCAATTTATTAGTGTTTTACAAGAAAGCAGGCGCTTCATAAATTCGACTTCCTTGAAATATACAGTACCTTTGGCAGATTAATTGTGTTAACAACCACCAGGCTGCATTTTATAATGCTAGCTGGCCGCTTCCCAAATGGCAGAATTGATCCTTCTGATACACAGCTTACAAGGTGACAAATTAATGGTGGGACTTTTCACACTGAACTAAACCCAAGAAACCAAACTGGGCACAATGCAATCACAGAGATAACAGCTAAACTCAAAGATAATCACGATCAGTCTGCACGTACAAAAGAACTGCAGAAAGTGATTCACTGTGTTAAAGAATTTGCTTGATTTTAAAAGCAAATATTAAATCTTAACAGTAAAGACAACAAGGCTGCTGCAAAGAACAGATGAAGGCTCACCAAAGTCACAAAGTTTGAGAACATCCTCAGAGCTGATCAGGAGGTTCTCTGGCTTAATATCTGGAAGAAAAATGCAAAAAAAAGAAAAAGCCATTAACAACATGCTTCATACATTGCTCCACCATATGATTACATAATATGAATACAAGATTACATATCTATATCTTTTGCAGAGAGTTAAAGGTCTACTCCGGCTTCAGTTTTCCTCCTGTGACAAGTTTTTTTCTTAGAAAATTATACTTGATGTGAGAAAAGACTCAGCAGTGTAATTTATGTGTGCACAAGAAGAAAGGTACAAAGTGTGATTTTCAGAAATGACGTAGACCAGGTAACACTGAAATGCAGACATGAAGATCATTTCCTCACCTCTGTGCACAATCTCATTCTTGTGACACCAGTTGATGGCTTTGATGAGTTGATAAATGTAGCTGCGGACTTTATCAGGTGGCGCACCATTGGGCATTTCCTCTAATAGCTCCAGCATATTCTGCCAAACACAAGAAATTCCCCTTTAGAAACAGCACTGCTGTTCAGCTGCAGCCTGGTGAAAGTGTGCTCTAAAAATATGAATGGCGTTAACCTTTAATTTCGTTTTTTCTTTTAACCCTGACAGGGGTGAGAGGGGACACCATGCTGCTGAAATGACTAGAGTACAGTAGGAAAATAAAACCTGTCATAAAATAAACACTTCGCCGAGCTACCCTGGCAACACAGTGGGGAATACCGTTACTCACCAACAGCATAGTTCATATGTTACCATGGTGACACTTTTTAATGCTTAAGTGAGCAGTCTCAACATCCTGAAACTTAGAAGTAGGCTAGGAATCTAGATACAGCCAAGCAGAAAAGAGGAATGTGTGCGTAGCATGCAGGCAAAGTCAAAAAATAATGACATGATCATTGAACTGACCCTCTCAACATATTCAAAGACGAGGTAGAGCTTCCCCCGCCTGCGAAAAGCCTCCTTCAGTTCGACGATGTTGTCCTGCTTCAGTGTCCGAAGCATCTTCAGCTCCCGAGGCTGGTCTCCTTGACCTCCTCATTTTCTTAAATGGGAAATTAAAGAAGTAGCAATTATGCAACAGCTCTGCTGTTCCTCGTCCTCTTCTCTTACCCTAACTTCCTGGCTCTCTACTCACCTTCACTGTCTTTGAACTTCTTAATTGCCACCAGCTCGTTGGTTTCCTGTGAAGACATGAGGATAAATGTAAAATAACTGGTCCAAACAAAGGGCTCAACAACTAGATGTATACACAGACCATTGAGATCAAAGTAGAGGTAAGAAATAGAAGGCATCTGCAGAACAAAAAAGGTAAAAAGAAACAGAGGACATTAAAACTCCATTCCTGCCCACTCTTAACATTAAGAAGGAAAAGTTGTTGTGGCAGTGCCAACACAAGAGCGATGCTGTTGCTCTCATTTCAATTATTTTACCACAGGGCTCTCATGTGCTCATACGTGCATGCACGCACGCACGCACACACTCACACACGCACACACACACATACAAACATGCACAGAGACATAAAAAAACAGCACTTCTATGGTGTAGCTAAAATGCTCTTAGGCCTCCTTTGGCTTCTTGCAGGTTTCTTGATTGACCTTGCTGAATTTTACAACAAAATCACAGAGATTTGTGCTGCTGCTCCACTGCTATAGCCCAGCAGCAACACATTAAATAGCAGCCCCTTTAGCAAACAGTGCAAACGGATGGACCCTCAGTAACACGGATAGACCCTCAATCTGTAGTATAAGGACTCCTTTTGTTTCAGTCCATGTTATATGCACTGAGGGACAGTTGTGGATGGAAAATGCATCATGTTATGATTTTTCAGAGGTAAAAGCTGTGTAAAAGAGGGTAAAAGCTGTCTCTTTTGATGGTAGGTGAACTTTTCCCTTCATACAATATTATTGCAGGCCTATACTGTGGCACCATGACCTTTTTCACTGCAAATTTAATATGGTTAATGGATTGGTTCTATATAGTACCTTTCTACTTGATTTATGTTTCATTCACACGCACATTCATACAAGAACTTTTTACAACATCTAAGTACTTTCTATCTAACGTTCACACTCTGATGAACACATCAGGAGCAACTTGGAATTCAGTATCTTGCCCAAGTGTCTGTGTGTCTGGCAGGTGGCTGGGGGGATTCGGGTGTCTAATGGCTCTTGAACCCCAGTTCAAGAGCCATTAGACTGCGGCTGCCATTTTGTGATGTCTGTGTGCAGGCCCTGGTTGTTGGTAATGGGGGCTTGGGTGGATGCTCTTATGGTCTGGGGGTGGGGTGCCTGTGGTGGTGGGTGCTGGCCCCTGGCCAGGTGGCCAGCCCCCTCTGTGAGGGTTGGGGCATAGGGTCTGGGGCCCTGGTGCCCTGGTGCCCTGGTGCCTGGGATCTCCTGTTTCCTGGTGCGGTCGCTCCATGTGCCTTTCTGCACCCCTTGGGCACACCACACTGTTGGGTGGGTTGGTCATCTGGTCATCTGGTCGTCTAGGGTACCCGCAGATCCTGTGGGGGGGTGCTCAGATGAGGGAGTGGCGGTTTCCCATGGGGGACCACGTGTGTGTGTGTGTGTGTGTGTGTGTGTGTGTGTGGGGTTGCATTTGTGTCTTGTTTGTCTGCGGTGTGGGTGGGGGTGCCGGCCTTGAGTGTGGTGGGAGTCTGAGGTGTGGTCACTTCAGGCCCTGTGAGTAGGGCCACAGTGAGTAGGGCCGCTCGTCTGGCTCTGCTTGTTGTGCTGTATGGGTGGGTGTGGGTGGAGCTGCTGGGCCCACTTGTCTCATCACTGTTGCCTGCTCTTCAATTTTATTTACATCCTCAGACATTGAGGGCCTTGGGGCACTCCCCACTGCATACACTCACATACAACAGCTCATACACCCAACACATCACCCCAAATACAATGGGTGGGAGGAGTGGATGGGTGGGTCTTCCCACACCCCAGTTTCCTGCACCCCACATGTGGTGGGGACTGGCTGGTGGTTTGGGACTGGGTCGGCTGCTTCCCCGGGTTGCCGCTAGCTCTGTGCTGGTACTCACGTGCCCACACTTCATGTTCATGTAAGGTCGGTGTGTGTGTGTGTGTGTGTGTGTGTGTGTGTGCGTGTATGTGTGTGTGTGAAAGAGAGTGCGTGACTGGCATATATGTTTGGTTGTGTCTATGAGTATGTGGCCTGTTTGTATGTACAGTGGTGTGAAAACAGTGTTTGCCCCTTCCTCATTTCCTGTTTTTTTTGCATGTTTGTCACACTTAAGTGTTTCGAACAGTTCAAACCAATTTAAACAATAGTCAAGGACAACACAAGTAAACACAAAATGCAATTTGTAAATGAAGGTGTTTATTATTAAAGGTGAAAAAAACCCAAACCATCATGGCCCTGTGTGAAAAAGTGATTGCCCTTGTTAAAACATACTATAACTGTGGTTTTTCACACCTGAGTTCAATTTCTCTAGCCACACCCAGGCCTGATTATTGCCACACCTGTTCTCAATCAAGACATCACTTAAATAGGAGCTCGCCTGACACAGTAAAGTCACACAAAGATCTTAAAGCACGCATCATGCAGAGATCTAAAGAAATTCAGGAACAATTGAGAAAGAAAGTAATTGAGATATATGAGTCTGGAAAGGGTTATAAAGCCATTTCCAAAGCTTTGGGAATCCAGCGAACCAGCGGTGGAGAGCCCATTATCCACAAATGGCGAAGACATGGAACAGTGGTGAACCTTCCCAGGAGTGGCCGGCCGCCCAAAATTACCCCAAGAGCGCAGCGACGACTCATCCAAGAGGTCACAAAAGACCCCACAACAACGTCCAAAGAACGGCAGCCTCACTTGCCTCGGTTAAGGTCAGCTGGTTCAGTGCCTCCACCATCAGAAAAAGACTGGGCAAGAAAATGGCCTGCATGGCAGAGTTCGCAAGGAGAGCACCTCTGCTGAGCAAAAAGAACATTAAAGCTCGTCTCAATTTTTCCAAAACACATCTTGATGATCCCCAAGACTTTTGGGAAAATCATTCTGTGGACCGATGAGACAAAAGTGGAACTCTTTGGAAGGTGTGTGTCCCATTACATCTGGCGTAAAAGGAACACTGCATTTCAGAAAAAGAACATTATACCGACGGTCAAATCTGGTGGTGGTGGTGTGATCGTCTGGGGCTGTTTTTGCTGCAGTCAGGACCTGGAAGTTGCTGTGCTAAATGGGACTGTGGGTTCTGCTGTCTACCAAGAAGATCGTGAAGGAGCGAATGTTGCTCGACATGATTAGATACGTGTACATCAAGCTGAAACGAACTTGGGTTCTGCAGCAGGACAATGATCCTAAACACACCAGCAGAGTCCACCAGCTGAATGGCTGAAGAAAAACAAAATGAAGACTTTGGAGTGGCCTGAGTCAAAGTCCCTGACCTGAATCCTATTGAGATGTTGTGGTATGACCTTAAAAAGGCCGTTCATGCTCAAACCCTCTAATGTAACTGAATTAGGACAATTCTGCAAAGATGAGTGGGCCAAAATTCCTCCAGAACGCTGTAAAAGCCTCATTGCAAGTTATCGCAAACGCTTGGTTGAGTGGTTGCTGCTGGGTGGCCCAACCAGTTATTAGGTTTAGGGGGCAATCACTTTTTCACACAGGGCCATGATGGTTTGGATTTTTTTTCACCTTTAATAATAAACACCTTCATTTACAAATTGCATTTTGTGTTTAATTGTGTTGTCCTTGACTATTGTTTAAATTGGTTTGATGTTCTGAAACACTTAAGTGTGAGAAACATGCAAAAAACAGGAAATGGGGAAGGGGGCAAACACTTTTTCACACCACTGTATATATATATATATATATATATATATATATATATATATTGGTACAACAATGCATTCGGATCATGATTCTGATTGCGAAAACTGCCAGACATGACAGGCTAAAAATGAATAAATAAATAAAGTATCTTGCCCAAGCATGTTTTGGCATGCAGGCTGGAACAGCCAGGAATTGAACCACCAGCCTTCCAATTCAGTAGAAAACCTGCTTATATCTAGCCACCCAATATCAGACTTACTTCACTGAAAAAAAGCAGCAATTTTAGGACTGAGTGGAATCTCCATGTTTCTAAACCACAGTCCTTTTAGCTGCATGCATGTTCAATCAAAGATACCACTGATACGGTGTCTCTCAACATGTGCTATATCATATAAAATTCAGAGACAGCAACTGTTACACGCATGTCACAACATAAAACAAACAAAAAAGGGCATGTCTTTGTTTTCACGATATTGTTTGCCTATTGTGTTAATGTTGTACTCTGAGGCTTCGTTGGGTGAAGATAGCAGGCCAGTGGGAATTACAACATACTCGTCAGTGTCCTTGGCTGCTCTTATGTTCCTCTATTGTCCTTTTGTTTTCAGTGGGATAGGCAACAGAATCAGTCTCAGTGTTGGAAAGAACCAGCGTGATGATGAGCTACACGCCATTTGCAGTGCTTTTGCTCACACAAACAAATTGTTTGACTGTGTCTGTGTTTTTAAATACAAAGTTGTCTGTTTAGAGATTTTCACATGAGAGACAAATGAAATAAAACAACAAGGATTTAGAGCTCTGACAGCACTTAATCCTGAGAGTAAAGTCAGAGATTTTAGCCAAGGGGAGAAAAACTGTGAAGAGCAAACTGGGAGCTTTACAGTGTTTACCAGACAGACAAAAAACACACACACCAGCAGCTATGCAGCATATGGGTCATTTCAAGCTCTGTAAGCAGCAATATCTAAAGCTTCTGATGATACTTTTGCTCATGCATGGTCTCTCTGACTGCCACCTATTTACCTTTGGAACCACGGTTAGGTCAGCACACCCAAAAATAGTCTCAGCAATGCTATTTTTTACTTATTTATTTTGTTTTTGGCTGATGATGTAAATAAGTCACACAAATTACTACCAACTGCAAAGCTTAAATGTACTCCCCCCCCCAAACACACACACAGGAACATCAGCCACAAATCTTTGCCATCTAGCAAAAAATCAATCTGCTATTTCTGTTGTTATTTTGACAATTTACAATACACACACACACACACACACACACACAAAATTGGGGAACCAGGACATACTGATGAGAAGGGACTACTGGAACAAGGCACATATGGACAAAGACTGTCAGCATGGAAATTATGGAATGGTACTATAACAGCAGACCCACTGACAAAGGCTATATACAACTGATGTAGGACCTATGGATGAGCCATGCTGACAAAGAAGCTCAGTGCTCAAACATCAAAAGAATGAAGCTGGCGATTCAGAGGCTACAATGCAAAAGGAACAATACTGAGCAGCATGGCAATAATGAGCCAACTCTGGCGAGGCTAGTGTTAAAAAAATTAGATAATGCCCAACCACCAGCAGTGAGAGATTCACTTCACTTCAATTCAGTTCAATTCAATTCAATTCAATTCAATTCGATTCGATTCGAACCTCCCATGGATGTCCATAACTGAACAAAAGCTTATACCTCTGACTTCTAGACTGAAGGGAAGCAGAGGTCAAGAGAGAACAAAAAGGCCATTCTCCAAAGACACATCCAGCCATAGAGACAAATACTATAAGACCAGGCAGACCAACCTAAGCACCGCCTGGACTGCCCATGAGAAAGCCTGCAACTCAGTGACCCTTATATGGATAATGTAGTGCTTGGCGGCATACAATTAACAGTGCACTGATAACCTTCATCAAGAAATGAATGCAGCTGTGGAAGACAACAACGCCATGCCAATCACACAAGTCACCATCAAGTGCAGCATATACCAAGGTGATACACTGTCCCTGCTGCTTTGCTGCATAGGCCTCAACCCCCTCAGCCAGCTCATCGCAGCAAGTGGCTACAGATACACATTCAGGAGTGGAATGACCATCTGCCACCTCCTGCACATGGATGGCATAAAGCTGTATGCCAGGAGCAAGTGAGACACTGACTCACTGATACATCTCATTAGGATCTACAGCGAGGACATCAGGATATCATTTGGACAGGATAAGTGTTGCCAAAAGGACGGCAAAGAGTGGGAAGGTGATTTCAACTGTCTATGCTTTGTTTCACCTTCAAAATCAGACTCTAAGCAAACTGTATCCTTCGTAATAAAAGATTGCAAATATTAAAGCCACTTATTGTGGCCTATATATGGTGCTTCTCTATATAATGAACTATTGTGTGGCTACCCTAGTGTCCTAGAGCCCTTTTATGTCTCTCAGTGTTTAAACAGAATGTGTTTAAATGTATTGACCTTCCAAAATAAAGCCCACTCAATAATCAGATTCCATGTTAACATGTTTCTAGCTGTCACTTACACACTTAGATACTTGGTGACTGACAAACAACATCTACACTTTGTTTCACTTTGTGAGAAAGACTAGCCAAACAGTACTAGGTTGTCAAAATAAAAGCTTGCAAATGTTACAAGCTGCTTTTCAGGGTTTATGAAAAGAGGTTTTTATATATAATTCACTATCCCCTCGCTCCATCATTGGCTCAAATTTGCGACTAGTACTGTATGAACAGGATACCTGTGAAATTCCTTTCACATTAAAAAAACAATTCTACACCTGTTTCTTTATCTAGGTTTTTTTTTTTTTTATTTTACTTCCAAAATTTTTTTCAGCTTCCCCAAAGGTATTATTTGGTTAGCCCGTATTGATGCTGACATCGCAATGGGCAGCAAGTACATTTTATGTATTCATAATTTCTTTAGACATTTTCTAGTTCTTCTTCTTCTATTTTCAAATTGCTTGCATTGACAAGTGAAAAAAACACAGATTATTTTAAACTGAGAAAATCAAACCCCATGTGGGAATATGTAACCCGTAAATGTTTGGTGCTTTAATGTGACAAACCACTTAAACAAATAATCAATTATCAACGAAGTCACTCATGAAATTTCCAGTTGATCGCCTACCCAGTTATTAATTAACAGGTCCTCTCAGCCCTCCAGCACTGTGCTGAGATACTGTATAGGTACCAGGAAACACTGGCTGTGTAGGTTGTGCTATTGTCACTCCAAAAACACAAATTCAAGATAACACAAGCTTCTATGCACACACCCACATACGCTAATAAAAACACTTGCATAAAGTGGCAGAACATTGCACAAACACTGGCACACATTCACTAGACTAATTAAATGTTCTATCAGACGCATACTGTGAGGTGAAGCATATATAATTTACTCAGGAACATGCATTTACAATGCATTTAACTTCTTTCTTGTACAGTTACTGTGTCACCAGGTAAGGGTTTAGCCCAGTGCACACAGACTCCAGCCTTGATTCCCTTAACTATACACAGGTCTGCTGTAGACTCCTAAGAGGGTGACCCATTTACCATGAGCCTAGTCTCCCTATTCAATACATTCCTCTGCATCTCCTTCTCTCTGACACACACACACACACACACACACACACACACACACACACACAGCCACACACAGCTCTAGCTCTCTCCCTCAGCTACCCTTTTCTCTTTGCCCTGCTTCCAGCTGAGAAAAGTAAAAATAACTGCTCTCTTGCACCAAAGCTAAAAAAGCTTTTATTGCAATCGTCTGAATCTTTGGCTCTAAAGTTGTGTCAAAATGATCCCTACACTGTTATATCTCTACAGTGTTATAAACATGTTGCATGTCACTTCTTAGTAGCTACCCAGAGAAACAGAAGCAATACCAAGTTCAGCATAGCCACACTTTGACAGCTGGTATTTAATTTTTTTATGGAGAGATTTGGAGATTTGCCAAAAAGAACAAATCTGTCGTCCAATGAACTAAAAAAAAGTCTGTGACGCAAAAAGAATTTAAAGATATGCTGTGTTATTAGCTGTTCTATTTGTGCTATGCAAGCATGGAAAAATCACTGATGTTGTGCCACAGTGGGTTTTGTGAAGTGCACGCACATACACAGTCAATTCATGGAATTAAGACAGGTCATGCTTTGAAACCATGGACCTAATAATGTGATATTACATTAATAATAATGTAAAGACTGAGTGCGGGCAGGTAGTGTACTGCAGATTTATGAGAGCTTTGCTGTTGAGAAAGGCTGCCAATGAGGAGTCCATGAAAGCAATGAGACTTAACACCTGAATGAATGTGCTGATGGTATAACTAAACCATTAGCTAAGTTTGGTGACATTTTCACCTCTGTACATTAAGTTGGGAGCTCCAGGGTGTGTTTAGCCAACAAGAAAGCAGCATGGGAAATTGCTAGCCAACAGCCAGAAAACCCCTTTTCCTTTAAGGCATAAAGTCAGCCTTCTAGCTACCTAACAATACATCCAGAAGTCTGGGTTTCATATACAATCTGCAAAGCCTGAAAACCACTTTATGTAAACTCAGTGCCTTTTTTGTTAAGATCATATGTTTTCTACCACTTTGACCAAAAACTGCATTATATAAGGCTTGAAATTTAAATGTCTTTATAGTCACTAGAGTGCTCTGGATGGATTTTTATGCATATATTTAATTAAAATTTAATGATTGAGAAGCCTTTTATTGTGGCCTAGTAATCAATATAGTATGATAAACCTTAGAGAGTAAAGGTTACGATCTCATGGTGTCTGGTCCTCCTGCTCTGTCTCTCAGGTGTCTTTCTTGGTTGCTCACACTGTGTTTCAGTAAAATACATATAATAATACACACAGTATCAATAACAAGTGGAAAGCAATTTACTAAAATAAATATTTTAATTAGCATTTTAGGGGGGAAAAAAGGACTGGGTGCAATCTACTGACTTAGCTACAGCATTTTTTTTATGTTTAGACATATTAGTACTCTGGAATGTAGCCAGAAACCAGAAGAATGAACCCCTGACGCCCCTCCATGCCATTAAAATTCACAAAACTGATACAAATGAAGTTTACTGATAGACAAACATTTCTCTCACAAATGCAGCACTTATCTTCAGACCACAAAGACCTTACAAAGAGCATAAAAACTTAAGCCTTCCCCCACAGCAGGCCAATATGTTTAAAGATGAGGCACTGTCCAAATTCACATTCGGTCGTGTCCTGCATTTTAATACATCTGGTATCCAGCTTCTCTTTTATCTGTTTCTCTTTGAATTTCAACTTCCTGCCTAACCATTGTGTTCGTCTTACAATGTCATTTTGTTCATGTCTTCAGAATGCACATGTATGTATATTTAAAATGTCACTCATTGTATGTACTTTATGGCTCTTTTTTTTTTAAATTTTATGAAGCACAGAATAGAAAGGACTTCAGAATGTTAGGACCTATATTGAAGGAAACATGCTCAAACTGCATGGCATATTGGAAAATTGACTTCAGGGAACACAACAAGCATCCAAAGGACTCCATAATAAGTCTGATTTTAGCAATTCAATTGTCAAACATTCAATTATCTCTCTATAAATGAAATCACAGACTCTATTGTGTGCATAGGAGAGCAACATATTGCTCACACAGTATAGAAAAAAAATGACTAATTACAAAAATATAGAATCCAAACACAGAAGGAGGTCAAATAACCTCCAGATGTCACTGAACAGATGGCAATTTCAATGTTTCCTCACATTAAAGGGTAAAATATATTTAGACTATTAAGACAATGTACAACGTAGCTTCTTTAATGTTTAAATTTGCTTTAATGTTTATATTAAAGAAAGCCCAGAAAATGTACTTACTTTCATCAGGCACAATGTGGGTTAATCTATTTTATATGTAAACCGCATCAATACTTATAATCAAAAGGGGCCCCCTTTGTTGCTCTTACTGTGATTAAACTCTTTGCTAATGTCAATTTATTAATGAAGGCCTAAATACAGGTGCTCAAAATATTTTCAGTAATCCACCATTAACCCCACTTCCTCTCTGACCAAGGCAGGATACCAGTATATGCGTGTGTGTGTATTTCATTTATAACAGATGTTTTACATTCACAGATGTTTTATGTTCCAGGATTGCTTCCATGTTTATTCACTAATGTGCGTGAATAGCTGTATTATTTGTAGCTTTCCAACTATTTTATTTCTGCTTTCTAAAACATCAGTGCTCCATACGGCATGCTGGCAGTCAACTTGCATAAGACTGATTCAAAAGCCTGGGAAAGCCCTGAATAACACTAGATCAATAAATAGATATGATACAAAAAAAATCTGAAAAGATGAATGGAAAACCTTAGACTATCAATCCGAACCCCTATGTGTAACACTTCCAGATGGGCTGTCTGGTCATTGTACTCCACCACATGAAATGGGTGAGATGTATTGGAGGAGACTGTATTGTGAATCTTAGGGTCTAATAAATAAAAGCACTGGATAAATAATCACATTAATTAAAAGTCTCCTGAGTGAAAGTCATGTTTTCTAAACATCAATCTCATCAGTCGTAGTCACATAAAAGATATTTCTTTGAACCCATTCTAAGCATTTTTTTCTTCCCACTTTCTCGAGAAGCACTTCCAAGACATTAGTTATTTATAAATGATTATAAATGAATAACTAGTGCTAGTGAATTAAGTACTATGAAACACAATTATCATTCATAACAAATTATAGTCACTGTTGGAATTAACAGTAACAACATTTGCTCAAGGTATTGCAAGGTTTTTGAGTTGTACTTCATTTGAATTATTTTATTTTATGCTACTGCTTTATTTAAACCACAATTGTAGACAAAGGTTTACACACACTCATCATGGGCATGAATGTCATGGTAATTTTGGGATTTTAATGATTTCTTTGAACTGTTCTTTTTCCAGGGTGGAATGATTATACAGCATATATTTTTAATCACTTTAAAAAACAAGAATTTAGTGTGTGAGTTTGAATTTATTTTGGAATTTTGCCAATCCCACACGGGGTCAAAAGTATACATACAGGTTCAAATATATACATACAACCCCACTAATATTTGGTTAAATGTCCCTTAGCAAGTTGCACCTCTATCAGACACATTTGGTAGCCATCATCAAGCTTCTGGCATAATTCTGGCCTGGATATTTCACCACTCCTCTTGGCAGAATTGGTAGAGTTTATTTAAAATGATTGGTTTCCTGGCACAGACCCGGCCTGCTTTATCTATTCTAAAGCCAGTGTTTGATGTGTATTTGGCATTGCTGCTGCTCTGGAATTCCCAGTTGTGTCTGGGAGCTGAAGAATTTGAAGGTACACCTCCTTCTTTATTATTCAATCCACTGAACAATGGCACCAGTACCACTGGCAGCAAAACACCCCCGAGCATGATGCTGCCACCACCATGATTGACAGTTGGTACAGTGTTCTTAGGGTTACGTACAGTTGTTTGAACTAGAACTGATCATCTTGGAATCTGCAGCTGTTTAGAAATGACTCCAACAGACCTTCCCCATTTGAATAAATCTACAGTTCTCTTTTTAAATCTTCACTGAGTTCCTTGAAATTTCCCATTGTTCTGAGAACTGGTCAGTCTAATAAGTGCTGTCAAATTAATCCTTTTTTATACTGCCAAAGAGAACAACTACCAGTTGTAGTCAATCATGATAACTAATAAGAAGTTAATAGGCCTTGATCTTGTCAAGTAAAAAGACATTGCAGAACCTTCAGCACCACTTATTGAAGATTTAAGTGAGTATATGTACATATTTGAGCCTGCATGTATACTGTTGTCCTTGTGTGGATTAGAGAAAATACAAATTGCTTTTTTAAGGTCGTTAACAATGTATGCCGTCCAATCATTCCACCCTGGAAAAAAAACCAGTTCATCAAAAGCCCAAAATTACCATGATATTCATGCCCATGATGAGTGGCTGTAAACCTCTTCCCATAACCGTACATTGATTTGCCAGCGACAGTTGAACATTACTTTGCAAAAATGGCCAGAATTGCATTACAAGGGGTTATTCTACACAGCTGCCTTCTTTACTTTAAGCGTATTTTGCTGCTAATTATGGTCACGTAGCGAGAAGAACTGTAACTATTGAAAGATGAAATAACAATCTGTTTCTTACTAACCAAATAAATAAGGAATTAAACACACCTTTGCTTTAAACTCTGCTTGTTCACTGTGCTAACGGAAAACAAAAAGAACTATGCTGAAACAACACTTGCAATGCCAAACCACAGTAATGCGTGGAGGCCTTTTGAATTTGACAGCATTAAAATGTTGATAAAGGTGACCGACTGCCCTCGTTTAATATGACCACTAGTGCAAACTGATTGAGCCTGCTAGCTGACTACTTGTTATGTAGAGAGCTTTGGACTGTGCAGCAATAATCATCATGCATGTTTACCTAACGTCACACTGTGTGGGTTGAGTCCAATTAAATCTATAGAATGCAATATCCTTGTGAGGCATGTCATCTATTCCAATGAATGGGTGGTGAATTATGGTATTACTACTACTACTACTACTACTACTACTGCTATTACTACTAATAATAATAATAATGATAATAATAAAATAATAAAAGCATATAAAAGGTGGCATGCATTATGATACAACTGCACAACTCATCAATTCAGTCCATAGAGTCCAAACGGCTGAGCTCTAAACACATGATGGGATTAGGAGAAAGGAAAGTTTCGACCTGGCAAGGAAAAAATGTGTTTTATTCCTAACATTTATCCAAATATTACAAAACTGCCTCCTTGTATTTTGCCTCATTTCATTTTGACAGTTGGTGTGCATATATGAGTCTTATTAGAAGTCACACTGTGAACATCTGTAATTCTACTGCAGGCAGTCTTTGGTAACCGTGCCACCGGTGTTTCATAGAGGAATTTTTGTTTCATTGAAGTCCAAAATTTCAACAGCGTGAAGCTTGAGCATTGCAAGTCAAAAAGATAAAAATATCATTTAGTAACTTTAATTTGCAATGTTGTCACATGTTGAGAACATTCATTTGTCTCACAAACAGACTGCAGAGAAACAAGTAATAGAACCATATAACAGCTAAAGTTAAGCTAAAGACAATTACATAAAGTAAGACGCGGCTGGACGAGTCACACCTGCAGGCCTTTCATTCATGCATACAGAGAATATTAATGACATCCATTTAAATACTTTTTTAAAGAGCCACCACTAGAATTCAGGCGTGATCCAACGGTGTTTGTCAGAGAACGTTCAGATTCATGCTTACAGTGTTACACAGTGAGTAAGCACCAAGTGAGTGATTCATATAAGTGTGCACATGTGCAAGTGGTGACATTGAAGTTTCTAATCTGCCTTTAAGGACGTTGAAATCATTCTTTCACTCTGAAGGGATTCCCTGTCTACTGACCTTTCCCATTATCTGGTAAATAAATCACTTTGATAATAACTAGCTTGATAAACTAAATGGTGAACATTGGGAAAATTACAATTGCTTGGGATTGTAAGTATAACTATGTTAGCATAAATAAAGGTTAGCCTCACAGCTCTGAGATGTGCTTTTGGTGAGGCTGCAAATGTTGGTGTGCGTGAGGTGAATTATGCCATCTGCCAATGAGCACAGTGGTCTGTAGCTCAAAATTTGTGACCACGCACACTGTCTGCAAAACAAATGGTGCAACTGTGGGTGTGTTAGAAAAGCAAACTGAACTTTATTTTGTTTTGCATTATAATTGCTTGCTGGTCAGTTTTTGTGCATTATTATAGGGATCAGAATGTTCAAAACTAAGGTGATACATCAATGAATATTCTGTATGAAACAGTACATCTTTTCTTTATGAAGTTAATTAGACCTGTAAGTCTAAGCTGTGCTTATACAGCTTGTCCTCCTACAGTAAGAACCTGCTTATTAAAACCCTCCTAGACATTCCATGATCAACTGTAAGTAAAGCAGAAGTGTTTAGGAACCACAGCAACTCAGCTGCCAATTTTTAGACCCTATAAAGTCACAGAATGTGTCACGGGTGGCTGTGGCTCAGGAGGTAGAGCAGGTCACCTACCAATCGGAAGGTTGGCGGTTTGATTCCTGGCTGCTCCGGGCTGCATGCCAAAGTATCCTTGGGCAAGATACTGAACCCCAAGTTGCTCTCCAGCGCAAGCGTTGGGAGTATGAATGTGTGTGAATTTTAGACAATAAAAAGCACTTAGCTTAGATTCATATGGAAGTGCTGGTATGAATGGGTGAATGCAAATGTGTTGTATAAGCACTTTGAGTGTTCAATTAGAGTAGAAAAGCACTATATAAGAACTAGTCCATTTACCAAGTGCTGAAGCACAAAAACTGTAAGCTGGGAGCTTCATGGCATGAGTTTCCAAGGCCAGGCAGCTACTGCAGGTGTAATGTGTAGGTGGCACCGCACTTTTGTTCAACTAATATATTGACTTACATGGAAGCCTGTTTCCAAGTAAAGGGTTTCCTCCAGAGGTCTCAATACAAAGGCAAACTTGTATGGGAATTCAGGGAGACAAGATCAGCTGATCATCAATTTTACCCTCTGTGTCTGCTAGATACCTAATTTCTCCCGGCCACATGGGCATTTGTCAGAGTGTACTGCGGTCAAAGTTTAAATAACTAGAACTTTAATTATTGGTTGAACATTAATTTCTAACTGTGCACAGTGCAGCAATAAACCTTTGATGCATGGCAGAAGCCACTGGGAACATTTGGTTTAGGTAGGCAGCAGAGTTGTTGTTGTGTCCTGTATGAAAGGCCTGTTACTCTTGCTTAGTTACTGCCAGAAAACTGGTTTTGTGCTGAAAATGTAATTATATTAAACATTATAAAAACACCATTATTGTATGCTTTTACAGCAGGTTAAAATGTGGTAGAATATGGTAGCGAACATTAGGGACAAAATAAGTCATTGTTGGTATTGTAGTTTTCTGACACAGTACTTAAACCATCTAAAAGAAAAAAATATCACTTATATTTCTTTAAATCTTTGTCATTATCTGATTCTTCTCAGTGAACGTCTGCCACCATACAAACACTTCACATCACAATAAAGCAAACCAAGCATACCTTTCTGCAAAAGACTGCAAGACTTTCTGAGTAATCAGAAATGCTATCTTACCTTATGCCTGCACTTAAGCACCACTCCATATGCTCCTGGACAACGAGAAATAGACAGAAAGATACAAAAGATCAATAAGGAAGTGAGGCTGAGATGTGTTGTTAAGTTTTAGCATCTTAATTATGTTTCGACCTCCAAACCTTAAACAAACAGGTTCATGAAAAAGAAGTACAGTAGGTGAGAACCACCAGAGAAACAACAGTTAATAGGTGAGGCGGAGGCATCCATACTCACTCTCCCACACACTCAGCACACACTCACAGCTACACCTTTCACAAGTAACACACACACACACACGTACACTGTGTCCCTGTTTCTGTCTTTGCTAAGACAGACTATTGTGTCCATTTAAATAAAACTCGGATGACTACTGATGTTTCAGAAGTCGAGTCGCTGGCTCTGTCTTGCAAGGATGTCAGATAGGCTTGCATTTTCTAAAGTTAATTGTTTTCCACATTTCCAAACTGCTTTGTTGCTGTTCAAATCACATATGCAGCGTAATAGGTTAGGTAATGCTTGTCTTTCTGCCAGAATTCATCTGTTTTTGTGGCAACGGCCTGATTTCTGTGCAGGGTTTTAGAGGTTTTTACGGCTTTGCTCTTATGAGAGAGACCCTTTGCATAGCTACCATCTGTTGCTTTTAGAGTTACTTTCAGCATTTTTTTTTTTGCGAAAAGAACTAAAACATCTTAAATCATTATTATTTTTGTTATGGCCACGCCTTATCATAAGATTTTTGCAGCTGTAGTTGTAAAAATTCACTGTATATATTTATCTGTTTACTACATGGGGGTGAATCAGTCTATTCAGGAAAGTGGCAACCTGCAGAAACATCATTTATCTTTTCAGAAAAACAAGGATTAGTAAAAATAGTTTTAAAAACGTCTCTGATAACATTTATGCTGTTCCAGAGCTTTGCAAAGTTGATTTAATCACACGCACATAGCAAATAGCATGTTGCAAATTGTAAAAAAATGAAAAAAAAAATGAAGGGGCTTTAGAATTCCTGCAGTAAACACTTTCTTACTTTTGCCATGAATTATGATAGCTTATTTATGGTAGTTAGAGTACTTTGGTTGCTGGCTGAGGTGAATCGAGATTCATTTACTGTATAAAAAAGACAAAAAAAGGCAATCACAGCACAATTTTACTGACAAAAATTTTTTAGTGATAGTGTAAATTTAAAATGGAGCCGAATTACCCAGCAGATATTGTGTCTATGTTGAAGAACAATAGGTAAAATGGTAAAAAAGTCAGTTTCCAGTGACAAAAAGTTAACTTTAATATATACCACATCACACTGTGTATGTAAAAGATGCTCTGTGTACAGTATAAATACATTTTACACATAGTGCCTTTAAGATGAAAAAAAATCAGAAAACTGTGTGAAAACTGTTAATTGCAGTTCCTTGTGCATATAACTTTTTGATAGATCTAGTAACGAGTGCTGGTGTAGATCACAGTTTGTGAGAATTAGCAACAGCAGAATAAACACTTGGCTCCTCTTTCTTCTCACTTTAGAGTAAAGTAGGAATGCATGTCCATCCAGCTAAATAAAATCAGGCTAAAAGACATAGAAGTTGCATGGATTGTTGTTTAAAGGGCAAATAAGAGTCAGTCACAGCTAAAAGTCAAATTTTACCCCAATTTTCTTTCCATTTTCTAAGCATAGAAAATATTTTGTTGTCACTGAATCTGCTGAGCAAAACACACCAGAGGTCTTTGTCAGACAGGCATTGATTTTTTTTCCCATAAAGCAAGTGTTAGTATCTAAATGATTTTATACAAACCACAAACAAATTAAGGCTGGAGTAAAAAATGAAGGTTTGAATTACCTTTACATTGATATATGACATGGCAAATTCAGCGTATTGTAGAATATGTAGAATATCAGTTTCATCAGTACTCCAATCAGGTCCTGCTCTTCTGCTTTAAGTGTCTCTTCATTCAATAAGTAAATTAAATTTCAGCTACATTTTCCAAGCAGCGTTTAGGAAACTCAACACTTCCTTCTGGCCAGGAAGTGGTTAATCATACCCTTTGAACTAAAAGGCTTTCAGCGTGGGAACCCATCGACTATCATTTGAAAACATTTTGGGGTTTCCGGAATAGCCAGATCCCATGTTTAAAAATGGAGACAAATTTTAAAAAGTGAAATTGAATAAACATATGACAGTTTTTTTTAACTCTACAGGCTGTTTACCTGTATGCTAACAACACCTTCTTACATTTAGTTTTATTTGATTTATATAACACCAATTCACATCAACAGCTGCCTCAAGGCGCTTTATTTTCCAAGGTAAAGACCCTAAAATATCAAAAAGAAACCCCAGCAATCACACAACCCCCTATGGCCAAGCACTTGGTGACAGTAGGAAGGAAAAACTCTCTTTTAACAGGAAGAAACCTCTGGCACAACATCCGCTGTGACTGGTTGGAGGCGTAGGAGAAAGAGAAGAGAGCAGAGACAGGACAAAAGACACACTATGGGAGTGTGTAATAATTACTAATGCAGTAATGGGGAGTGAAAACAGGTGAGTGAAGAAGAAACACTTGCAGCCCCCCCAGCAAACCTAGGCCTATTGCATTCACTTTATTTACTTGTTTATACTTTACTCTGTATTTAATCATTGTTATTAATCTCTGTCTCTCTTCCACAGCATGTCTTCTGTCCTGTCTCTCTCCCCTCAGCCCCAACCGGTCACAGCAGATGACTTCCCCTCCCTGAGCCTGGTTCTGCTGGAGGTTTCTTCCTGTTAAAAGGGAGTTTTTCCTTCCCACCATCGCCAAGTGCTTGCTCATAGGGGGTCATTTGGACTGTTGTGTTTTCTCTGTTATTGTAGGGTCTTTACCCACAATACAAAGTGCCTTGAGGCAACTGTTTGTTGTGATTTGGCGCTATATAAATAAAATTGAATTGAATTGAATTGAATTGAATTGAATTGAATTGAATTGAATTGAATTGAATTGAACTGAATTGAAACTAAGGGAGGGTTCAGGGTCACCTGATCCAGCCCTAACTATAAGCTTTATCAGAAAGGAAAATTTTAAGCCTAATCTTAAAACTAAAGAGGGTGTCTTCCTCAGGAACCACAAGTAAACCTGCAGTCCGAGATCAGGATAATACAGTACTATGAGGTCTTTAAGATATGACGGGGCCTGATTATACAAGATTTTGTATGTGAGTTCAGTTCTGAAATTTAACAGGGAGCCAATGAAACATGTTTGGTCAAAACTATGCAGACAAGTCTTCAAGTTCCAAAAATCTTTGCCTTTGCCTGTAGATTCTGCATATTCAAATGTTACACCAGACCAAAAAGGGTCAGACTGCACTGATGGTAACCTCACCATGCTTTAAAACAACACACAGAATAGAGGCAACTGAAAGTAATTAAGGAATGAAAACAGCCACAGTTAGAGAAGATAAACTGAACAGCAGAGTGGTAAGTATCTTTGACTGTTATACTGATTAAATTAGTACTGTGGAAAGTAGCCAAACAACAGTTATGTGCAGAGGATGTTTTTAGTTTGTATCAGGAGTAAATTAAAACTGGAACCAGGGAGACGTCATACTAAAATCTAATAAGGTATGCTTATCAAACAGGCAAGCATGCCTGTTTGATAAGCAAAAAAGATCCGCCTGTTACACAATCCTGTTTCAAGATAAACAAATGCTCCAGAAAGTAAGCGAAAAGATACGATGACCTAATGAATAAAGACTTCACCAAACTCCAAGGCTCACATCCCCTTTTAAATTCTGCCTGCACTCAAAAATGCTAAAGTAGGATAAATAAGATGTCAACAGCTATGTGTAGGTTTCAGCTGTGCAGTGTAAGACTCCCAAATCCCATTAAAATGTACACTGGATATGACCCCAGTGTTACCAGCAACAGTACATAAAGTCTTCAAGTTTTAAAACATGCAGTTAAATCTGCAGTGTAAATCCACCCACCTTCGCCCACAATGCCAAGGACTTCAAACTTATTCATTACATCACCGAGAGTGAGGGCTCCTCCAGCAGGTGAAATGAGCTGCTCGGGTTTTAGTGAGGAGGCTCCTGCTTTGACCAACAGCTGACGGAGTGAACTACAGACTCCAGGAGAAGCATTGTAAGCGTCTGACCAGGGCCCATCTTCACTCCTCTTCCACCATAGCTTCTCCCTCTCTTTCTCTCTACCTCTCTTCCAGACTTCTGAAAAAAATTGTTTTATTTTTTATTATTATTAGGGAGCTGATTCAAGTTTATTTGGTAGTCCTTGCACTCCCTTTATTCCATGTCCCGATGTTCGTCTTCTACTTCCATCCAAAACTGCACACTGGCACACCTGGAAGACCAGAGACAAAAAACAAAGATGTGTTCAGATGTGTTATCAAAGGGTCCCTCCAAGGTCCAACTACACCATCAATCCTTGCACAGGAAGTGGCATGCTGTTGGTATTCCTGACACAGATGGCGAATAAGTGGGACATGTAGATGTACAGAAAGGCAACATTTCCTTGAGGACATGTTTAAATAATGGATGACTTAAGCATCACTTCTACACTATTCTAATTATCTATTCATCAACAAGGAGGATGCTGCAAAAGTATGTCAACAGCAACTGAAAATGACCAGTAAATATTATATAGATGCTGCTGGTCCTCAGAAGAGGAATCATTTGGGTGATCCCCTACCTTTTCCTCTCAGCAGCACTACAAAAAAAAAAAAATCACATTTTTGCTATTTAATGAAGTTATTGACAGCCACTGGATGGATTGCTTTAATATCCATGGTGCAAGGAGAATGACTCCTCCTAGATTTGCCTACAGCGCTTCGGCACCATCAGCAGGTCACTTTTCAGTTAGCCGATAAAACATCTCAACATTTACTAAATGTGTTGGCACAATTTTTGCAACAAACAGTGATGCATGATGTATCCCACAGATTTTGCTCTGACTTTTCCTCTGAAGCCACGAGCTGAGTGATCATTGCGGTTTTCAGTGAAAGGTCTCTATTTGATTAACTATTACACTCTGTATCGTCATTCATGCTTCCTGTTATCGGCTCCAAAAATGCAATTTGTCAAGTACTTATTTAAAAAAATAACTGCAAAACTATTGACAACTGCAAATTGTGTTTGTGCTCAAAAAGAACTGTTAATGTGGTAAACTGCTGAACAGAGTACATATCACACTTCCAGTGACAATCCAAGCCCAAACACCAACTCTGAACCTGGACAATCAAAATATGTCATTCTTGTTCTCCCAAGTCTTGAAAATCAGAGAGAAGAGAAAGTAATCATCCCAGCTGACAAGCATCAAAAACTATTCACATTTCTCCTTTAAAAAAAGTCTGTTTTGTCTTTCTCCAAAATATAAGAGTTGGGGTTCTCACAATGACTTAGACCTCAGCATAACCCTGTCAGGTCAGAAGCAGCACTGCTGTTCCTCAGCATACATGCACACAGCGTGCCAACACTCCGGGGAATTATTGGGTGGAATGCCATTAAATGTGCTACCTTGAAAGGTAATGTACAAATTCATGTCCACGTTGGGATGATTTTGAATAATTCTGGTGACCTCTTGACTTTTAAGCTATAGGATCATCAGGCTCCCCCAAAATTGTAAGAACACTCACATCAGGATTAGTTGCAATTTACAAAGTGACCACTCTATCTGCAGATCTGAATCTGACACATTCAAAATGTTGAGCTGAGCTGGCTGATGTGAAGATTTAACATTTGCTCTCGTGGCTTACGTTCACCCCTCCTGTCTGCTTTACATCCCGGTTTCTATGAGGTTATTCTGCTGTACATTTATGCACAACAGTGTTATTATTTTGTTTAAGCAAACAGAGAGAGAGAAAAGGTTCAGAACAATTACATCTAAAGGCAGATCATCTCTTGTCATACATCCAAAAACTGACCACGATTATTAAATGGCTCTTTTGTAATGTGGATGCTGCTGGACTGGAACCATCAAAGCTTCTCACAATATCAGTCCAACTTCTTTTGATTTATTCAGCAGTGCAAAAAACACTTTAATGTTGACTTGGCTCATGTGCCTGTGTGGGCGTTTTCCTATGCAGTGTATGCTCCACACAGCTAAGTCTTTCCAGGGGAAGAGATAAGGTGGACGTTGAGGCCACCCATAGTTTGTCATTTAAGGATACTGGGTAGTGATTCAATTCGCAGTGCACATTTTCTTAATAGGTATGCACTAAATGCCAACATCAAGAGTGACCTATTAGGTATTAGAGCTTGTACTTTAGGGAAAAAATGTTCCTAAAAAGGATACAGCGTGGATTCGGTTTGTTGATACGCTGCTGCTTCTTCTTGCAACGAAACGGAAATAAGGTGAAAGCATCACTGTAAAAGTCCAGAAAATATTGACAGAATGGAGGACAACATAATATCGAAACTAACGCTGGCTGGAGTCAGCATGCAAAGAAAACCATAGCAGTAAGTGAGTTTCGGAGCGTGAATTTAATAGGCAGGTGCGTGCGTCGGCGTGCACGAGACTATGTGTGTTTGCTTGCGGTGAGGGGGGAGGGAAGGGGAGAGGTGGTGGTGGTGGTGGGGGGATAGTAATGCTGCTCTCTCTGCACCGAAACTGCGTCTCTCTCGTCGCGGCGTTGCGGAGCGCACCACCATTCCATCGCTGTCCACGCGTTTCTCAGCCTACACAGCAACCAGTGCATACATTATAACGGTCCATGTTCACGACAGTGTTGCACAACATCACCCACAAATAACGTTTACTAGCGAATCCATAATAAGAGATCGTTTCAAGCACACATAAATCATAAAATGGATAAAAATAAAAAAATAAAAAACATCGCAGCCCATTCACCTTTAAACCGAGCGAAGATTTACCTGCAGATGCGATGTGACGCTTGTACGAGGTGAGAAAGCTCAGTCTGTGAATCGCAGAGCATCATGCCCGTGAAAAAGATGATGTGGGAAGACGAAGAAACATCATGTGGAGCGACGGGGGGAAAACCCGGGGCCTGCGCGTCGTGACACGATCAAATGTCCTACTCACTCAGTCTTTTGACGGAGGGGAGACCGAATCCGCAGACATAACGCCGATGACAGGGTGTCAGTGTACCGTCAACAGTTCTTCAGAGGCTCCGTATTCATAGCCTCAGCATCAGCTGGTTATAGCAGCAAAAATCGTCATTCCTCTGAGCGACGCCGCGCACAGCCAATAGAAACACGGACGTCTGCGCGTTCCAGCAGTGGTTTAACATTCACAGCGAGCTGAGATAAAATAAAAGTTTGGGAAGGAAAGACAGACGAGCTCACTATTTGTATAGCATTTGATATGCCTGATAATAATCGCCTTCCAGCAGCATGCAGATTTTTGCACTGCTAATTACCGCTGCTGCCTCCCCACCCTCCCCTATGGTCAACCCATGTTGTGTCACTGATTAAAAATCTTCCTGCAGCTCTTCTCCACTCTGTCTCACCTACACTTCCCCTCCATGCCTGCACTAATTGTCGAAATCGTTGTGTATTCACTGGACTCACTGACACTGCATCGACTTGCTTCATAATGAGCAGGTGTTCCAAAGATGCTGCATTATTATTATTATTCTTTTTTGTGTGAAATAAAAAAAAAAGCTGACCACTTCTTGTCTCCGTTTGACCTTCTCGAAGTTCATTTTGGCACATTGTGCTCACTGCAACAACTTTAGCAGGAAGTGAAAATGAAGGAAATTGCCTTCATAAAAAGCCATTGTCCTATAACAGGATTTGTGTTCAAGCAGGTGTGATTTATCTTTACCGAGAGTACCGACATCACAATGTCGTTCACTAAGGTGTGTCCTGATGGAAATACTATAGGTATCATCAGCAAATGTACTTTAATTTTAATTTTTAATTTTTTTTTCAGCAAAATTTGCCTGTATTGGATAATTGCATCTGTCAATGCATCACAGCTGAGGCGGCTGTGTGTTAAAGTCTGAATCTATAAAGTAATTCCAGTGCAATAAGATACCATAATAATTGTAGTACAAGGCTCACGATCATCTGTTCAATTATATAAAACAAAATACTACTACAATGCACCATTAAAAAAAAAAACTTTTCTCTGTACTGTGTAAATCTGAATATGTAAATATAGCTGTGACGTAAATGTTCAGTTCATACCTTTTGATACAGAAAGTGCAAATACAAGTATTTTAGTTTGCTATTGCTGTATGTGCACATAGTTTTAACACCCTGGGGTTGTGAAACTCATTAATGTGGAGGTTCATTATTGTAGGGAAAGATTACATTTTAATTGCTTTGTTACTTTATAGGTGACAATGTGTCAATTTCAAAGAGTACAGGTTTATACAATGTATTTTAATGGATTGTAGCCAACTTATTACTAGGAAACGTATTGTGGTGTCATTGGTTAATAAATGTACATTACCATCTTACAAAAGAAAATAAAAAAGAAACAAACTTGCTCACTTATATTTCATACCACAATTATTATATAAGAGAAAACTAATTACTGTTTAGAGACTGTGATTTCAAAGAGTTCCCCTCTTTCTTTCTTTCTTTTTTAATCTGAAAGACACAGTTTCATTACTGGAAAAGAATCTTAACATTTAGCTGTTATTTTTGACTTGAACTACTTTGATGTGACAATATTTCTTGACTACTCTGTAGGTATCTTTTAAATATGCAGTTGTGTTAAGTAACTAATCCATTTAACTCAAATAACTGTACATAGGACACACTTGAGGTACCTTACCTACTGGACATTTCTTTGTCCACTCCATTTAAGATGGAAACAGTTCATTCATTACCACTATAAATTACACTTTTAATATAGCATAGACTAAATAAATAATTAAAGAATAAAAGAAAATATACCAAAATTAGCATAAAAGGTGGGTCTGTTTTTTATAATGATGAAATTAAATTAACACAAGTGAAAAATTTCACACACACACACACACACACATATATATATGTATATATATATATATATATATATATATATATATATATCATTGTTATAAATGACGTAACAAAGCAATTAAAATGAAATCCTATTCCAGCAGCTACAAGTATATAAGCTTTGATAATATAACACAATTTACTCTAAAGTGATGTTTGAATGTAATTTATTGATTGTACTGCTTTAAATGCATAACTTTTGTGAAGGAGAATTTATAGTTTTACATGAATAAAACATGATTTAAGTACTTCTTCCCACATTAACTAGCAATCAGACCACCTGACGCTGATAATCTCTCACATTTCCTTAAATTAAACGTGTTTTGTCGTTATAGTAACACAGATTATGGGAACAGTCTGTTTTTGTTTACCTGTTTATCTAATTCATTGACGAATATTTTCTTTTTTTTTATCATTAACATAGCTCACCTTCCATCCCTTGCTATTACATGTCATCTCTATTCTCATCGCCTCCTATATGATAATTAGCCTGCCACAATAAAAAAAAAATACACAAGAGATAAATTTTCGTTTCCAAGCGACCTACTGTTTAATACAAAAACCAAACATGAGACAATACCTTTCTTAATAAAATGCTATTAATATTTCCCCTCCTCTACCCCAGTTATTTTTTAACCTCCTGTGTTAAAATATGAATTACAGCACTGCGCGGTGGACATGCGCGAAGCTGCAGCGAATATGGCGGCTTGCATCTGATAGAAAGTGAGGAATCTCGCATCAAAATACCCGGTTTCACACGGTTGGTACTGCTCATGTCTCTTTATTACTCTCGTGTGCTGTTTTGTTTTCCGTGCTGCGATCAAAAGCGGTCGGCTTTCCTGCTATTAGTGCGCGCAGTGATAGAGAGCGGAGCGTGTTTATACTGGATTCTGTGCAGACGGGGAGGTCGGTGCTGCTCGCAGCAGCTACATTGAACTCTGCAGCTTTCCCTTCGCTTTCTGTCTACAGGGTTCCTGCAGAGGATTGCACAGCAACTGAAGAAAAAAACAAAAAACAAAACAAAAACAAAAGCCGTTTAGCGCGATCCTGCAGCCTCGTAGTAACAACGCTGTGGATACATTGTATCGTTAGCAGTGTTTAGCCTGCGTGAGGAGCGCTGTCCGCCCACTAAATGTGACCGTAACCCAAATGAAAATGCGTCACAGACTTTTCTTCACATTTAAATTGGTATCTTCTGCTTATTTAACCTCACTCCTCCCCAGGCTGCAAAATAAAAGAGAACAATATGCCTTTATTTTTTGCCCAAACATACACGCTGTTTCATTCCGCAGAGGTTTTATGAGACTCGTCTTTAACGCTGGTGTTAGGAAAGCAGTTTGGGTTTAAAAAGAATAAATAAATAAATTAAAAAAAAATTGCCGTGAAAGTTGTAGGGTGTGAGACGATCTCCCAAGTTATGATCGCGGAGGTGACGCCCTGCAGCGGCTCACACACCCCTCAGCCTCCCAGCAGCAGTAATGCGATCCATCCACTGTCCTGTCTCCAAACTATCCTGCCTCACAGAGGAAACACCAGGCGAGGCCGAGAGCAGGGGTTGCGAGCTGAGCTCACTGTTGTCAAATTTTAAAAAAAAAAAACCCAAAAGATTCTGAAGGGCGTGATGTAGGGCTGAACACCCCTCACCATTTTTAGAGTGATATTATTTAACAATTGACTGGACACGGTATGATGTTATCTAATCATCAACAAGTCACCTCCTCTAATTTGGCCATTGGTAATTGATTGGGTAGAGCAACTATCTTTATTCTTGATCTGACAAACAATTTCTCATTTTCTTTTTTCTTGCTGCTCTGCTTTATCTTAATGTGAACAAACTTTTATGCCACATTACCCGGTGGTTTATCACACTGTCGTGGGTGTTTCTCAGCATTTCTTTCCACGTTTTGCCTTCCAATCTAAAAACAACAATAATAATGTAAAATAAAAAAGTTTGATTAATGATGGCAATAAATTAGTTGCATCTGACTCTTCATTAGTTTGAAAGTTGGAAATCAAAAGCTTTTGTGGAAGATAACTACAATGTGTTTTGCTGATCACCTTTATCGCTGATCTAGAAACGAAACAAACTTGATCTGTAGCCGTGTTATTGTTTTACTACCTTTCTTCCACAAATGGAAATTCAAATAATTTTGTGACCAGTGATCATCACACAGTCAAAAATCAGTTATTAGTATAAAAAAGCTATTTTGAATTTAAAAATGTGTTCCTTATAAGAAACAAAAAGAAAGAAGTCAGTGACAAACACTCTGACAGCTCCTCCTGTTGAGTGAGAGTTACAGCTTTTTCACATCTTCTCACTGTTCAGTTTTGTGAAGATTTCACTAATCCCAGATCAGTGGCTGCCTGAGTGGAAATGGAGATTGTAAAAATTAAGTGCTTCCTGGTCTGCGGGGCAGTTTTGTCTGACCCTCTTGAGAAAGGAGGACAAACCAATGCAAACACTCAACCAATCTCGAGCTGGAATCCTTTTCATGTCTGCCCACAGACGTCCCACGTCCACACGTCTTAATGGCCTTTTATGGCAGCTTGGAATCTTTATGACTTCTTCTGACTCAGTGGGATTCATTGCACAGACAGGGGGGGGATCTTCAGAGGGAGGCATAGCCACAATACATTGCAGATGCTAAAACTTTGAAGCACAAAGAGAGGAGACATTGCCAGGCTTCTGAAGAAATTTTAACCTTTGAATTTGTGGATTTAAGTTGTATTTTTCCCTCTTTTGTATGCTGTGGATTATTTTTGCTGTAACTATGGACAGAATTCACATGGAGTGGGACTGTGCTTAGGTTTTTCTCAAACTTGATCTATGGTTGTGGTCCAGATTTTCAGCATAAACAGTGGGGTAACAGTTTTATTTTCTTAAAAAGGAGTGGTAATGGTGTAAAGTTGCTACCAGAGAAGTCCATATGGAATTGAATAACAAGATATTTTAATCCAAATAGTAAGCAGGACCGGTTTTAGTAACCTCCTTGCCTCTGATTGAAGTTCTTTATTTGTTTTGCACACTTAACAGCTCTCGTGGATCCTTTATGACCTCTGACATTTTCATGGGCAAAGTTGAAGTAAATTATATATCACAGTCAGATAAATAAGAAGGTTTGGAATGTATGATATTTAGTTTTTCTCACTCTCAACAGATCCCATAAAATGACTAAAACTGCACTTGTTGATCCAGCTCTGTCAGTTCTTTCTGACTTTGCTAATCTGTCTGTATTGTGCCACAAAGGTTGCTCAAACAAGTGTGGATGGTATGTTTGTTAGGTATTGTTTTAGCTGTGGTTGGATTCATTTGGTTGTAGATATGCTTAACTTGGAATAACTGAATGGTTTCAGTTACAATAACAAGATTAACAAGAATCGGTTAGTAGGCTTTGGCTACACAGTTTAGGTTTGTTGGATGAAGTCATTTTTTTTGTTTTGGTCTTTCTGCGAGATTTGTTGAGAGTAAAAAAAAAAAGTATCACATTTTTGAAAAAGGTTGAGCAAATTTATCTGCAGAGCAATTTTGAACAACGAGGCCAAACCAGTAGACTTTACAGAGGGCAGAAAAGGCAAAAGAGCAGATAAAAAGACATTTATACAAGCATGAAACAGAGCTGAACGTAAAACAGACCATACAGGGGAGCATACATTAGAGTGGATCATTATGTGAGCTGACATTTAATTTAATAAAACGATGTCAAGCCTTTGTTCAGATGCATGTTTCTTAGAAACTGAATGCAGCTTTCTAGTGTCTATTTTTGATCCCGTGGACAGTAGGCAGACATGTTCCAGACAATCTGAGAGATCTGGATATTTCATAATGTGGCAGCAGATCAGAAATGTAATTTAGCTCTAAAGTATTTAGTGTTTATAAACCAGCAGTAGCATTCTAAAGTAGATTCTCCAACATAGACACATAGAGGGATGTCATCTTTCTCAGTGGAACAAAAGTGAAATTAATTTTTAGCATAAGTTTATAATCCCTTAATTTAGTTATGTAGGCTTAGTGCAGAGTAATTTAAATTTAATTATCCAGAATAATTACATTTCTGCACCTAAAGGCTGCCATACTTAAAATATAGTTTTATGTTACATGAAAATTCTCAACACAAGTTACTTGTACTATTAGGTGATTGCATTTGGTCTGTTGTGAGATGAACTTTTTGGACTGTTACTTCTAGCATCTGTTTGGTTGACTGCCTGTCCGACTTGACTAGAAGAACCGTCATCATGGGCCGAACACCACACAGAGGTAAGCCTGCACAGCACGGTTGTGCCAATTTGATACCCCCCCCCCCAAAAAAAAAAGAAAAAAAAAAGGTGCATCACAAAACGATCAAAATCCTCCTGATTTTTACAAAGACATGATTGGAGTCTTTCATGTTTGGTATGTTTGAGGTAGTTTGAGAACTGTTACAATGCCTCCATTCTCACAGTAATTAAAGTCTGTATATCAGAAGCTTCATAATTCTGATGAGCTGTTCAGTCACCGCTTTGATTTCAGATCAAAAGGAGGAGAAGAAGGAGAGACGGAGCAGCATCACAGCAGGCTCTGCTCTCGACAAGTCTAATGGTTAGCTATGCAGATCTCTGCCTTGTCACTCCTCACTGTTAACCCTCTCATTATCAGTCTAATTTAAAGCTATTTTTATTAATCCAGCCACTTCAGTGTCACCACTTCCACAGTTAGTAACCCATTATGTCTTTTTTAGGAAGTTTCGTGGGTAGGATAACAAAAGCACCCTTACTTTTCTGCCAGTATTACTCACATCTCATCACATTTTTTTGTTTATATCTAACATCCTGTACAGATTAAGATTTACTTTGAATTAACAGTCATTTTTTATTTATTTGTTTTTTTTTACTTAAATCAGTCTTAGTGTTGTAAAAGTTATTTTTTCCAGACCTAAAATACATTGAGTACAAATTGATTAGTTTTATTTTAACACTTGATTTTTGTCCCTTTACTCTTTTTGATCACAAATTCTGTACCTGAGTGATCACCGTATTGTTTCTGTCCCTATTGCTAGAACCATTCAGCTGGGAGGAATATTTGAGAGAAACGTCCTCCATTGCAGCATCGCCTTCGTGCTTCAAGCAGGTACCTGATCATTAAGAAGGATTTTTAAGATGCCACATCATTAATCTCCCCTCTGAGTGTATTGTTTTCTTTAATTTGTCCTTGAATGAAAAAATTCTGTGAAAATTTCAGACAAAATGTTTCATAAAGAAGTGTTGCTCAGGCATACATATATATATATATATATATATATATATATATGTATATATATATATATATCTATATATATATGTATATATATAGTTTTTGCCCATTTATCCAGAAGAGCATTTGTGAGGTCAGACGCTGATGCTGGGGCCTGGCACACAATCTCCGTTCTAGTTCACTCCAAAGGTGTTCGACGTGGTTATGGTCAGGGCTGTTGTGTGGGCCAGTCAAGTCCTTCCACACCAAACTCCAGCTGTGCCTTTATGGGCCTTGCTTTGTGCACTGGGTCACAGTCATGCTGGAAGAGAAAAGGGCCTTCCCCAGACTGTTCCCACAAAAGCTGGAAGCATAGCATTATCAAAAATGGCTCGGTGTGGTGAAGTGCTCGTGACAAATGAATTGGTTTCTAGCTAAGAGCTGCGTTTTGCACAGCTGCACACCCATTATGAGGATCACCCTGCTGGTTTAAGTATTTTTCAGCTTTATGCCATCAGTTACAATTGTTAGAAAAAAAAGTGATCAAATGTAGTAAGTTAAGCTTCTTAGAAGAATTAGTTACATAGTTTAAATAGAAAGCTATTGCATCTCGAAAGTAACCTTCCCGACACTGCACATCAGCCTTAATGTTAAACAAACATTATGTGCAACTTTAAGGAAACCTGGAGTGGCTCCCAAACAGATGAGGCTCAGGACCAAGTTATGTAATATGAACTGGTAATAGTTGACAGCTGGCTTTTTACCTTGAATGTTTCCTCTTCTTTACTATCAGTTAGTAAGGTTTTTTTTTAGCCTTTCAGAAATTCAGAGATTTGCCTCAATTGTCAGTGAACACATCCAGAACAAAAGAGACCTCACAGTTACAGTCATTACATGCATTAACATCAAAGAGCTCTGCGACAACAGCAGCAATGCCACTAAGAATCAAAACACCACAATCTACAAGCAACACACTGCCTGTATTACCTGGATTTGTTCAACAGAATTATTCTTCAGCCGCCCCTCATTTCTTTATATTTCATTTAAATCAGGTCTTTTCTGGAAAAAACCCAGCAAAGACTTGACACAGGACCTAAGCGATGCATCTGGACCTTCAGTTGACCCATCTACTGTTCACTGAAGCCTCATTAGAAATGGAGGCTTCAGAAGTGGAAGGATGGCTGTCAGAAAGCCATTCTTAATGTATGGAACCAAGGAGAAAAGCCTGAGGCATGCCACATTATGCAAGAACTGGACTCAAAATTGGTGGCAACCGGTCTTATGAAGTGATGAATTCAAATGAGCTGGGATAGGCTTCAAGCTCGATATTGACTTTCAAGCTCGCCAGAATTGTAAAAACTCTGTTTTTGCCTTATGTGTGCACATGTTTCAATAAATTTTGGACCTGTTTCCCATTTTCATAGCAAAAATAAAGAAATGCGGGGTGGCTCAAGACTTTTGCACAGTATACTGAAAGATACAAAAAAGTTCTTGGACGCTATGTCAGATAGAGCAAATGGGCTAAGCACCACAGGCTTTGAAAGCCAGAAATTGCTGTTATTTTTATTATTGACAATACACAATGGAGGAAATTAACCCGACTCATCTTTCATGCTCTACATTTGAAGCTGAGTGCGTATACTACTCTGATGTCTATCATTACATCAGCCCCTCAAACAAGGAGAGATGACTGAAGGTCTGTTGGTATCCCTCTGCAGTCCAGAGTCCACCCTCCAATGACTTCAAGGCAGGTATGAAACTTGAGGCGCGGGACCCTCGTAACTCTAACTCAGTGTGTATTGCAACGGTGATGGGCATGATGGGCACTCGACTACGCCTGCGTCTGGATGGTAGTGACAACACCAATGACTTCTGGCGGCTGGTCGACTCGTTGGACATCCAGCCAATAGGAACTTGCGAGAGAAACGGAGACATGCTGCAGCCACCGCTCGGTGGGTGTCTTTAAGCTGTTTCAAGGAACATTTTAATTATTACCATTTTCATGTGACATTCAGGGTGTGATTGTAAATTTAAATACATGAATGACTGCGGTTCCTATAAAATAAACACTTGCTCAAATAAACATATTTGACAAAATATGATAAACATGTGCATAAAAAATGTAACATTATAATAGCATGATTTGGCATTTAAGGCATATATAAAATAGTTTCATACTTAATTTGCCTCTCCCATGGACCGTATGCTGTCCTATGGTACATTATCATGCCTGTCTTTCTTTATTTGGACTTGTCATAGTTGGGAAAACACAGGTGTTCTTTACCTAGCCTGAAACTAAAACAGCTAAATGGAATATATCCTTCATTAATGTTAATTTTAATGCTGTTTTTTCTGCTGTTAAATGTGAAATATCTTCTGTTGAAAAGGTTTATCAGTAAGTGCAGTTTGGTGACATCCAGTCCTTTCTGAAAAACAGTGGCCTGTTTTAAAATAAACAGAATGAAAATATCCTACAGGTAAAAGCACATTTATGCAAGAATCGTATAGACATCCAGTAAGAACATTAAGAGGTCCTGGTCAGTGATTTGCAGCGTCACCTCTCAGGTTAAACTGTACGTTTTTTCCCTTGTGTACAGGTTTCAGGATGAATGCCTCCTCATGGCCCATGTTCCTCTTACGAACGCTCAGCGGAGCAGAGATGGCCCCAGCCTCTGCTTTTAAGAAGGTAATGACAACAGGAACCATTATAAAAAATACATTACAAAAAATTAAAAACTGGTTAAAAATTTTTAATAGTGAATTATTGTTTTTATAAGTGCAGAAACAAGCACAGACACATTAAATGGTACATGGACTAGTTCTTGTATAGCACTTTTCTTCTCTAGCTGAGCATTCAAAGCACTTTATACAATGTGTTTGCATTTGCCCACTGTTTTGTATTTCAAAGTGCTTTCTATGTAACATTCACACACATTCATAGATCAACTTGGGGTTCAGTATCTTGCCATGCCAGACTGGAGCTGCCAGGACTCGAACTACCAACCTTCCGATTAGTAGATGACCTGCTCTGCCTCATGAGCCACAGCCAGCGCCACGTTGTTAGATTAATTTTTTTTTCTCCTTCTGTGCAGTTTATTTGCCATTCAAACATAGTTCCTTTGGTTTTGCAGGATTCATTTTATTTGCATGCAATGTGTTCACATGTTTATTTAGGAACCGGCCAGCCCTGCTAAAAGCTACTTTCAGCCTGGTATGAAGCTGGAGGCAGTGGACAGGAAGAACCCTTACCTGATTTGTCCAGCCACAGTGGGTGAGGTTAGAGGTCAGGAGATTTTTGTCATGTTTGACGGGTGGCGAGGCGCCTTTGACTATTGGTGCCCCTTCGACTCCAGAGACATCTTCCCTGTTGGCTGGTGTGCCCTGACAAAACACAACTTACAACCACCTGGAAACTTCTGTGAGTGCTGCTTTCCTTGATACGTTTTCTTGTCATGATTTTTTTGAAGCAGTTGTGTCTGTGTGTGTGTTTTTTTTTAACATGTTATAATTTCATGTGGCTTACGGCCATCGTGCCCTTAGCTAATCTCAGAAGCCTAAGCAGAGTTGGGCTTGGTTAGTGCCTGGATTATTAATTAATAACCCTTTATATATTTGGTCCTGGCTGTTAGTGTTGGACTGTTCTTGAACAGTACACATTTTGGCCTCTAGAGAGCAGCAGAGCACAAATGCTGATGTGTGCAGGAGTTGTGCACTCAGAGTGGCAGAGATGACTTTGTGAGTGTAAAAAACAAAGTTTCGACCAGGTTGTTGTGTGCTTTCACCTCTCTTTAATTAGCCTTGAGGTTTTTTTTTAACTCTTCTTTAATGGTAAGAAGCAGTGTGAGCCAGATTAGAGCCATTACAAACACAGACGGTCTGTCTTTGAAATAGGAGTGCTTTATTTTGGTCCAGAGCTTCAGTTTTCACTGTGCATCACAACACGTCTGAAACTCTTGATCAGATTAGTTTCATATTCTGTTCACATTATTGCTCACATTTTATGTGTTTGTTTGTGAGAGATTTACTGTGTACAGGAGGGACTGTAACCTGCTTTTACTGTGATGTGCATAACTTTAAAGCATACACAAACTTGTGCAGAAGTATGCAAATAGGATTAAATAAATAAAATAAAGAGAACTGTGAAACTTGTGGACTTGTAGCAAACTGTGAGGGTACTGAGTGCACAAATGCAACAGCGGCAGCTTTTGAAGTGGGTCTATTGTTTGATAAAGTGAAATTAACTGGATTTCTTCAGGTTGTTGTGGTGTAAACATTTACTGTGAGATGGTCCTTCAGCTTCAGCTCTGTGAGAAACCTGTAATGGCAGCTTCAACCTCAACCTCTAACTCTTTCCCTTATTGGATTGGCTAGATTTGGATGCCACCATCCTCCTTCTTGGGAATGATTGGAGCTGTTTGTGCAATCAGATATATTTGGTCTCTTATGCCAAATGTAGATTTTGTGTGTGTGTGTGTGTGTGTGTGTGAGAGAGAAACAGACTTTTTGCTTATTCTCTCAAATGCTCAAATTTTACTTGTTTTGCCCAACCAACAGTCCAAAGTTTGATAAGTTTGATAAGCAGCTAAAAAAAACTATTATTAAAATTGTGTTACCATGAATAATAATCTTAAAACAAAATCTTAAAAATATATCACTGTGACTGGGTAGGAGTAGGTGGGTAGGGTAGGAGCCTGGTGGGAGCACTGGTTGCTTTACAGCAAGAAGGTTCTGGCTTTGAAGCTGAGGACTTTTCTGGGCTAAAGGCTCCGTCTTCACCCTCATAATTCATGTGAGGATGTGAGTTACGGCCTCTCGTGTTAGCCCTGTGATGGACTAGCAGCCTGTTCAATGCTTACACTGCCTTTCATCCAGTGTCAGCATGGATAGGCTGCAGTCCCTCTGCACCCTTGATTGGATAAGCAGCAAGAGAATAGATGGAGCCATACTATGTAAGACTTCTAGCCACAAGTTTGCCAGACGTTGCCCCTGGTTAGGCTTTTATGGTAAAACAGTCTCATGCAGACATTGAGTCTAACAGTTAACAGCCAACACAAACAATCTGAAACAATGACTAAAATCAGGACAGAATATGACAAGAACAATGACTGAAAACAGACGTTAAGAACAACAAAAAAAAGAGGTTTTTCCACCGAGCCACCCTGGCGCCCAACTATCATTGGTTTTAATAAGGAGCTGGTGATACTCATATACTTTCGTTTAGTTGTAGTTATAGTGTAATAAGATTATAAAAATTGCAAAAATTATTATATTATAAAAATAAGTATAAAACACCCAGGTAAAGCACCTCACCAGTAATGATGATGTAGTTATCAGTTAATAATGTCAGAATTGCTTCTGTCTTTTCCCAACTGTTACTTTGTTTTTAAAACACGTAAAATATTTAAGTATTGTTTCCTTGTCTGAAATCATAGGAGCTAGAAGGGTGCTTACAGAGCAGAGCCTCCATCACAGCCAGTTTCCTATTCTAGAGTAATCACAAGGAAGGTCAAAACAAGGAGCAAATCTGAATTTTTTCATTTCACAGTAATGTCTGACTTTCAGACACTCAACTGTGTCTTCGTCCCATAATCAAGGTTGTTTAACAAAAGTATAAAACAACAACAACAACAACAACAACAACAAAAATCGGTTTAGGAACATCAAGGCATCAGTTTTCATTTGTTCTTCGCGCGCGTGTGTGTGTGTCTGTTGACTTGGCTCTGTTGGCGGGGTTGTTACCCACCGCTCTGACCTCCACACAGAGTAAACAGAGTTCCCTGAAGACGCAGCTTAAGCAGATTCCAGTTCTTCTCTTTTTATCATACATTAGTGCAGCTTTCCATAACTGCCGGCTGTTTTTTTATGGATGGTAGTTCGGCCTGCTCTTACCTCCATCTTTCCCTTTTGAAGACGAGACAAAGCAAAACCACAATCACTGATTTTCTTTTTTTCCCACAGAAATGTAGATTCTGTCCATGCATGCCTGGAAAGAACACATCTCAGTTTATAATCCTCTGTAACATCCGTGCATTTGCAGGAACTTATTTGTCTTGTTTTGCATTCAGAATGCTAAAATAAATCGGTAACATGAGACGTAACGTTATAAATCTTATTGCAGTGTATGTGGAGAAAAATAATCTTGTATCCCTGAACAAAAGATGTCAACATTCTGCCTGACTATGTAAAAATGTCTCAAACATGCACGCTTGTGTGAAACCTCTTAAGACAGAACAGCAGTATACTGCTTCTCTCTGTGCGTTTTTAAGTACTGTGTCATTTTTCTGTGACAGTGTGAGTGACTTCACTTATACAAACAGTCCTAGTGTGAGTCTGTGGAAATAAAGCTTTAGTTCATATTATTATTGAAGTGTGAAGGCATTACTGAGCTATTAATTATCAATCAGGATACATTATGTGGTAAATACACTCAGCAGTTACGTAGTGTGTTCCCATGTGATTTTATCGAATGCAAAATGTTCAGAGTTCAGCTGTTTAGTTTCTTTGGAAGATATTTACGACATTTGCCATCCATCAAAATCACATTGATGAATGGCTCTTGAGGTCATCTGTTGACTCTGAAACTGGGGTTTCTAAACAAAGTTTAGCAGGTGTAATAAATATCAATCCTCTCCATGTTTGCTGTTAAGGTCATCAGCTCCCATCTAGCAATTTCCACCCCTTTACCAACTTGTTGATCTTCACTGTTAGAAGAAGCATGTGGTTTTAAATAACCCAGGCCAACAGTCTTGATTAATGGGAGGTGTGTGTGTCTTTTTCTTTGGGTTTTGTCCTCATAGCTGATGAATGGCAACAGTTACGTTTCTGTCAGAGCATGTTCTTAGTCCTGGGGCAGGGATACTGGGAAGTTTACAGCCTCCAGTGTTTATGTTTCTTTTCACCACAAACATACACTATATTGCCAAAAGTATTTGCTCGTCTGCCTTCACACGCATATGAAATTGAGTTATATCCCATTCTTAATCCATAGGATGTAACATTGTGTTGGCCCACCCTTTGCAGCTACATGTATAACAGCTTCAGCTCTTCTGGGATGGCTTTCCACAAGGTTTAGGACTGTGTTTATGGGAATTTCTGATCATTTTTTTGATGATTCTTTCAGAAGCACATTTGTGAAGAGATCCGGACTCTGTGCAGGCCAGTCAAGTTCTTCCACACCAAACTTGCTCATCCATGTCTTTATGCTCCTTGCTTTGTGCACTGGTGTGCAGTCATGTTGGAACAGGAAGGGGACATCCCCAAACTGGTCCCACAAAGTTGGGAGCATGAAATTGTCCAAAATGTCTTGGTATGCTGAAGCATTCTTTTCACTGGAACTAAGGGGCCGAGCCCAACTCCTGAAAAACCATAATACCTGACCACCACCAACACCAATCTTTACACTTGGCGCAATGCAGTCAGACAAGTACCATTCTCCTGGCAACTGCCAAACCCAGACTCGTCCATCAGATTGCCAGATGGAGAAGTGTGATTCTTCCCTCCTGAGAACATGTCTCTAGAGTCAAGGGGCGGCATGCTTTGTGTTGTGCTTGGTGATGTAAGAGAGAAATAAGGTCCTACTTTCTGTCAAATGCATGTCAAGATCTTATCAGTAATAGATAAAGATCAATAGAATAAAAAAGATAAGTAATATTTAAATATATAGGTGCTTTCAAACATTTTTTATGTAATTAATTATTGAATGAATTAAATATGATTGTATAATAATAATAATAATACATGGGGGAATATGTCAGGGGGGTACTTGTGTGTCACTTGAGTGGTTAGTGTTTTTTTTTGTTTGTTTGTTTTGTTTTTTTATTGAAAAATAATATTTCATTTTGGGGGAAAAATGGATTGGTACATCTGGTTTGGGAGATAACATCCCACCCCACCTTTGTGACTCCACAGCATTCACATCGAGTCTCTCTCTTGGTTATGAGAAAATCAACTTAACCTCCTAAATTCTGATATCCTTATAAAAACAAGTGGTTGACAACTTCAGTAGAAAACAAAGTATGATAAAATCTACCATTTGGGTGTGAATGCTGTGAAGTAATTCCATCAATTTTGACCAACCAAACATTTCAAAATTGGATTCATCATCAAATTCCAGACCTGTTGCCACTGATTTTCACTCCAGCTCTTTGTGTAGTTTTGCACACCTCAGCCTTTTCTCCCTGTTTCTTTTCTTTAAGAATGGCAGCCACCCTTCCACTGAAACCATTTCTGATGAGGCTTTTGTGAATAGTAGATGGATCAGCTGAAGGTCCAGATGCATCTGTCAGGCAGGGCTGGACTGGCAATCTGGTGTACCGGGCATTTGTATTTTCCATCTTTTTAAGGGCTTTTATATATGACAGAAAGCTACTGAAAAAACATAGAAATTAGGGGTAACTTTCATAAACTTGGAGTTATGTAAAAATGCTTTCCCTAGAATCATAATGGTGTTTACTAAAAAGTCATCTTTTTCATTGTCCATAATAAGACCATAAATTATGTCCTTCTGGCAAAACTTTTGTAACCGAGGTACTTTAGGAAACAGCCAGTCATAAATGTCGAGCCACAAAGCTTCAGACAACATACAGTAAACAAACAGATGATCAGTAGATTCAATCAATGTCACAGAATATACAACAGTTCGTTTTGAAGCCAAATCGCTGGTGCAAAAAGTCATTAGACGGGTAGATTACATTCACAATCTTAAAGTGAATTTCTTTTGCCTTTGGAGCAACAGGGAATTTTAAGTATTTAGTTCTTAAAGTATGAATTGAGTTTTTGGGAAATATTTGAGAAATTGAGTTCTTATAGTTTCTGAGTAGGATATAAGGTGTAGCAGAATAAGTTTCTAAGTATTTTGTTTGGGATTGGAATTTCCTTAAAGTCACAGTTTCCAATTAGTGTTAATGGAAGTTGAGGAGAGACCGGAGTGGAAGCTGTTAACAGTCCACTAATCAAACTCCAAACCGCATCAGGAATTGCTTTGGTTATAGTTCTAAATGTCTTAGCATTACAAAGATTGCAATATTTAAGACAGAAATCATTATAGGATAGAATGCTCCCAGAATTGTCTGCTAAGTGAATTGGTGACCAAATATCTAGCCATTCCTTGTTGCACAGCGATTTACCTCTGACAGTGACATATCTGTTATTCCAAATCGGTGTATTGTGGGGGGTGAAATTATGATTACAGAGAAGTTTCCAGTACAAAAGGACCTGCTGGTGAAGCAGAGATAATTTAATAGGGAGTCTCTGGATTGAGAAATCACATTTAAGTAGAAATTCAATGCCACCCAGCTTCTTAAAGATTTTTCTGGGAATATGAAACCAAAGATTCCCTTTCTCTGCGTGGTCCCCTGGAACTCTGCTAGTTTCATTGTTAAAGGAGAAGCAACGTGGAGAAACCGAAGCGGCAGAAAGGGGGTGTGGAGAAGTTATGTGCGAAGAAATTGAAGAGTGTCACTGTAGATGCTACAAAATGTCTAAAGATCACAGAAATGTTCACTGCTGTAGCCTCCACGTCCTCTGTAACAGCAGTGCTCCAGCAACAGCAGGCTGTAGGTGAAGACAGCAGCAGCGGACAGGGAGAGGAGCAGCCAGAGACGCAGGATTTGGAAAGGGAAACCGAGGGACAGAGTGAGCGGGAAAGTGTAGTACGTAAGCAGGTAGTAACGTTAGGATAGTACAGGGACTTTGAGGTGATGGAGGTAATGTTAGCTCTATTACATGAGAATGATGAGCAATGGTGATTGATTAGTATCTATATTTATTGGCATTTGCATACTTCCTGAAATCTGGCAGCCACGGCACCTTAATCTGATAAAACAGCAAACGGTCAAGGCCAAGAAGTGCAGCAGCAAGTGTCCATTTTAGGCTACATCATAGCATTTTAGATATTTAGGTTAAAGGTGTGTTGAAAGGCTGCAGAGTAGTTTTAATTTGTAGCCTCTATGCTGTGGTTAAACATGTTTTTAAAAGCACTCAAACATTTGAAGTACCAGATTTTAAAACTGCTAAATGATAAGTAAAAGCTCTATAATTTAAGCATTACTAAACTAAGTGTAAAAAAGTATTATTAGCAAAAAGTATGCTCACACTGAACAAGAGTAAGACAGTGTCAAATGCTTTTAAGACATAGTTGCGGGCCAGACTAAGCCAAAAATGCCAGGGCCGATTTTTGTCCCAGTCCAGCCCTGCTCTCAGGTCCTTTGTCATGGATTTTGCTGGACTTTTTTCCCCTTATTTCTTAAGGACATAACTTTCAGTTATTGTTCAACTGCTGAAAATATTTTTTCTAGGTTTGCCACTTCTTTTGTCTTCCACTTGTCAAGTTTCCTCAATTTTTTAAGGACACACTGCACACCATGCCATATTTTCAGCTAATAGCTCTTTGGGAATCACCTTGTGCTACTCTTAATTGTTGTGTCAATTTATGGACATGCTGTGTTTTCTTATTGTTCTTGTGGTAATGACAATGAAGGTAATTTAATTTAATTCAATTCAAACAGCCAGTGTGTAATCTTCTTGTTTTAGATGAACTCCAACAAGTTTCACAGTGATATAGTGACATATTGGTTCAGGGTGGTGGAGCAAGTGAATGAGTGCAGCAATCAACTTGAATTTTGCAGCAATGAGGCCATTGTTAGTTCTTTCACTTGGAAGCAGTCTTGAGTGCGACAGACGAGTTAACAGAAGGACAGAGAAAACCTCGTCTGCAGTGCACTGAGATTTTGTGCATTCTTCCAGTGAAATGTCATTGCAACTCCTGAATTCTTCCAGATGACACCCCCCCCCCAAAATGAATAAAACTAAGCGGTTTAACAGTGCTGCTCTGCCAGCCGTTGTTTAAGGTCTTGATTTACTCAGGATTTGTTGTAAATTAGTTCTGCTTTTTTACTTTAGCGGACAAACAGCCACACAAACAATCTAAAAGAGTGACTGAAATAGGATGGGGCATGATAAGAACAGTGACTGAAAACAAAAAAGATATTTAGAGAAAAAACTTCTGCTTTTAACATCTGTTTTTTTAGAGCGATCGAAGCCAGAGTCAAAGCCCTTCTTTGTGAAACTATCTCCAAGTCTGTGTGTACATGAGGTTTTCCCTTTGTGTGCAATCTGGAGGGAAAAAAACCCCAGAATAATGTAAATCACTAGACAGCTACCATGTTTGGATGCGAATAAGTGAATAAGTAGGGCTTGGTTGAGGTGTTAATGAGCTGATAATTATCTGTGCATGTGAGAACAGGAGTGAGAGACTCTGTAATTACTACTACGTTTAAAATTTCTAATTAGCTTTCATCAAAATTCTCCTGTTGCGACCCTGCTACATACTTTTGAAAGAAGCTACAGAGGATGCCAAGACTGGGTGTAATTATTTTCCTTTTTGTACAGTAAGCGTTTGTCATTATGCCTGTTTTTTTTCTTCTTCTTCTTTTTTGAACTTTTGGTGTGATACGTCTTTGTGTTAGCTTATTCGTCTGTTCACTCTGAATAATGCATGAAGGGTAGAGCACGTCTCTGTGTTAGCAGACACTGACACACAGCAGTGTCCTTTGTTTGTTTTAGGCAAAATAATACTTCTTGCCATCTTAGATTCTATGCATGGGATTTAATTGTATTTATTTCTAAATCTCACATTATACCTACAGTATACTTAATGTACACTGAAGACATTTTAAGAAATCTGTGCATATTCTTTAAGACTAAATTAATTTATCCTTGAGCATTCTTACCAGAGCAGATGTTAAAGTACAATAATATCAAATGGACATACATCTATTAGTCTGGTAGAATTGAGAAACACAAGGCTGAACACAATGATATCAGAGAGTTTATTTTTTCTTGAGTCTGCAACATCAGCACTCCTTTTTTCTGCTTTAGAAGCAGATTAAGATATCTCTGAAGGGACATTTCCCATGCTGGCTTCCTCTGACTGCTCTGCACCGCATTGTTCCAGAGTGAGGGTGATATCCGACTATGCCACCACTTCCTGATGCTGGACCATCTTTCATCAGAGAAGGTCTGAATAGGCTAGGGTTACACTGACAGGAGGGTGGGGGGCTCCTTCTCGGTTGTGACAGCGTGTTTGTGTGTGTGTGTTTCTGTGTTGAGTGTAAGCTTGCTTGTGTGTGCACCAACTCCTGGAGTTTGCCCCTTTTCACCCGTCTCAATCAGGACTCTTCTGATCCAGTTTACCCCCCCACACACTCACACAACCCTTTTCCCATCCCCCATCCACTCCTTCAGCCCCACCATTAACCCCTGTCCCCTCCCTAATCTCCCCCTCCATGAGAGGCTTGCTTAGAAGCAGGTGACTGATGCAGACTGTCGATGTAGCCTACAGATAACACTAATAAAGGGCTCAACTCAATTCCCCCACCCATCCACTCTTCCTGCCCTCCCTCCCTTCCTCCCTCCCTCCCTTTCTCTCACTCCTCCCAAACCCCTATGCAAATCTTACCCCCCCTACTCCACCTCCTACTCATTCATTGGGAGGGAAGCTTTGCAGTGGCTTTGACCAATGGCAGAAGCAGGAGCAGCGTGGGCTTTGTTGTGGGCTTCTGCTGGGAGAAAGAGAGAGAGGGTAAAGGCACACGGAGACTATCTGAGAAAGCAGCTGACAGAGACGCAAAAAATAGACAACAAAGTGCAGATGAGGACATGATATCGGAGAAAGTTACACAGAGGAAATAACAGACAGAGGGGAGAAAATTGACAACGGGCTGAAAGAAAAAGAGTCGCTTCAAAGAGAGAACCAGGAAGCAACTGTTCTCAGTGCCTATATTGTTACACATACCACTGTTACTATCACCGCGGCTGCCTTAACTTCCAGTATTACTAATACTGCTACTACTGCGAAAGCCACAACTGCATAATTGAAGCTCTTCTTTTCCCTGGTGGGGATTTCCTGGTGAGTTTGGCTTTCTTTATTTAGTTGATTTTTTTTTTTTGTTTGCATAAATGAAGAAAAAACTTCTTGTAAGGTTGACATCAGCTGTGGTTCGCTTTCTGATTTTGTAGCAGTAGCATGTTTCTGATTAGGCTGTGCTTCACTGTGTCTCATGAGATTAGAGTTCTCTCTCTCCATTTTTTTTTAAACATGTGAGAGATTTAACTGGAATGTACCTAAAATCTAACAGATTAAAAATGACGGGCACAATCACGAATTTCCTCAAAACAGGAAGTAGTATTTGTAGAACCTAAATAATATTTCTTGTTAATAATAATTGAAATAATTGCTTAGTTTACGAGAAAGCTCCTGCTTTCCTTTATGGTATCGCTGTGCAGAAATAAACAAAAAAAAGGGAAGTGAAAAGTAATCCAACAATCATAGGAAAGTTGTTTCACAAGTGTAGTGGACTCGTGTGGCTCAAGCTGCTGTTTCACACCATTTTCTTTGTTTAGCCTGATGACTTTCTGAGTCACTTGAATTCATTCAAATTCATTTTTAGAGACTAGTGACCACTGCCAGCCAGACTGACTAAGAGTCTGAGATTTAACATTTTTGTTGGCTGTAATTAAGTTTGGAGCTCCATGTGTTTTTCATCATGTCTTTTTGTGCGTGAGGCGTCAGGAATTAGTTTGCAGAAGGCTCAGAGAAGGATTAGTGCACATCAAACATTCTCTGTGTGCTGATTTTATGTACTTGTTTTTATTTTTGAAGTCATGCAGTCAGTTTAAGGAGTAACTTTATTGTTTTACATTGTGTGTTTTGAAGCTGAAGTGTGTGTGTGTCTGTGTGTGTGTGTGTGCACACACTGGCACTCTTGTGTTTAAACTACATGAAGCCCGATACTATATATATACACACACACACACGCACCCAACTTCCCCTTCTGCTTTCTACAGTGTCACAGTTAAATCTGCATCCAATGAGTTTTGCACTGCAATAAATTCACTCAAAGGAACAGCCTGTGTGTGTGTTTGTGTGTGTGTGTTTGTGTGTGTGTGTGTGTGTGTGTGTGTGTGTATGTTTGTGTGTGTGTGTGTGTGTGTGTGTGTGTGTGTGGTGTGATTAGATGAGAGAGAACTCTGTGGGTCCCCTCCCCCCAGCCCCCCCCCCGGCCCCCAGACAGCAGACACACTTCTCACTCTGATGCCGTTCTCATGTGTGCACGAACTCACACACTTTTGCCAAACACACACGTGTTTCCTCAGGCAGTTGCTTACACAGGTCAGTGGGTCGAGCTGGAATTATATAGTCATGATCAGTACCATATGGCTCTTTAGTATTACACTGTACATGTTAGTTGTGCGTTGCTCAGACTTTTTTTCTTGCTTTTTCATGAGGACTACTTTTTTCTATTTTTTTTGTTTTGTTTTTTGTTTGTTGCCGTTTTATATTTGTTGATCTCGATGTTTTGTGTTTTTTTTAATGAAAATTATTATTAATTACATTTTAAATTGCATTCAGGCGCTTTTTTTTCTGCCTTTTCTTGTATTCATTATTTTCAGTTTTTCATATGGCACAAAAAAAACCCCAAACAAAAACAAAAAAAACACAACCTGATTTCATTAATATTTATCTTTGTAAAATGACCGAACTTTTGCCAGTCCCATATTTTAGAAATTATATTACACATTACTTATTTAAAAAAAACAATGTTATTTTACATATTCTTGCATCATTTTTTGTGTTACACTGCATCACTGGCTGAGATGCAAACTTACTCAATTTCTAGTTATCACTGTAACTTTAACCCTTACATGTGTGCACTAGAAGCCCCCTAATTAGGGCAATATGCATATTTTTTTCTTGTCCTTTCTTGTAATAAACTTTAAAAAAATGCACATCTACTCTCCTATAAAATGTACACAAACTGAGGTAAAGGCATTGATATGCAAATGCACAAGTTATGCAGATAATCAAAGAACTTATGCAATACAGGTGACATGATTATACATTAGTGACTGTAATGTACCGAGTCTAGGAACAGTACTGTATTACAGACAAATCTGATTGATTTGATTACAAGACTGCATTCATTTGTGATGCATTGGCCTCTGCGCCACAGATTAGTCTCAAAATCACCTGCCTAATAGTGTGTTGGTCCCCCTCGTGTCAGTGGTGCGGACATGTGACCTTTGTGGGTGTCCTGTCGCATCTGTGCCTCTGCAGTGGATCATTTGAGTCCTGTGGATTAGGTTTTTTTCTGAGACGTTGGTTCGGGAGCTGGGGAATGCTTTACCTATCAGTGGATTGAATGATACGACTATTCATTGTACACCTGTCTTACATTTATTTTTTTGCCCCATAGCTCTAATGTGATGCATTGGAAAATGATCTTCAAAATGAAAGAAATACACATCATATACAGACATGCAGCAGGTACTATTTCACCCTTTTACATGCAGCTTCCTAAATGTGGAACAGTCATTAAGTCTGTGCAGTGAAACTGTCACAGGGGGTGAAATGACATTCAGGAGGAGGGTATCGGGTTAGGTTAGCTCAGTGTAAACATTATATAACTTCACTGTGGAGACCATATGAATGTGCTAAAACAGTGGCAGCACTAAATGAAAGTCCTTTATAAGTAGATTTTTTTTTGAAAGGCTCAATCTTTTTTTTTTTAAATAAATGTGATGACAAAGCCAGTACGTGATAAAATATGACATTAATCACCGGTGTGGAAATGTTACATGTGGCGTCAGTTGCTGTCACATATGTGAATGGATTATATTTTTTTGCAGCGGGGAAAGATCAGAGAAGAACCCCGACCGAGATTCCCTACAGTGAATAAAACCCGCTGATACTGACTGGTACCCTGCAAACATATTTTGATCTGCCTTTGTAGGGTTGACACTCCGAGTTCAGTGTGAATAAGTGTTCCGCTGTGCGTGCAGGTTGGTATCTCTGCTGCTCTCCGAGCACGCTTTGTGTGACTGCTCCTGGTGAGCAAGTGACCCCCCCCCACCTCCGAAATAAGACACTGCTCTATTCTACGCCCACTTGCAGTCATTTCCCAATTAAGCAGCTTTCAGGGCGCCCAGACTGGCCCCTCAGAGAATACTGTAGACCTTCCATAGTCGCTCCATATTGCTTCAGTCAAGGGCTCTAATGAAAGCTTTTGCCCCTTGAGAGCTTTAACATGCACTCTCAGGCCCCTACTCTCACTAAGCTATACATTTGTATTGAAATAAGAGATGTTTTTTTTTCTTTTTTTCTTTCTTTCTTTCTCTCTGTTATCACACATTTACCTGGTAATTGTATGGTTATATCACAGTGTCTTGCTGAGGCTAATAAAGAAGGAAAATGGTTGCTGGTGCCACTGTTTTGTCATTTTCTTTGCAGTGGGTGCTGCTACCATTCCCTCTCACTTTATTGTCACTTTATTACTATTTTAACACCTACTGATTGGGATTTTGAAGTAGCTAATATTTCTTTCTAATAATAGGCAAAGTACTAGCGTTGCAAATCATCTGTGAATTGTTTTCAAAATTTGTTTTTCTTTTTTTTGAAATGGAGGAGTTGAAATCTGTTATTTGGATGGAATTAGGGGATGAAGACATTAAGAAGGATGGATCTCTGCTCCAGGAAGCACATATACTTGATCATCCCAAGCTTATCCTACGCTGCAGGATGTCGGCTTTGGCAGACTACTTACATATCACAACACTGATGCCAGCGACTAGATTTTACACTTAACACAACATCTGACAACATCCTTAACAGCTGAAGAAATGGGAGTGTAAGGTCTAAAGGTTTTGAAAAAGTGTTTTTGAGCCATGTTGACATAAAGAGTGGTGATACACTTTTAAACAAAAATCTGTAGAGCTAGCCTAATTATATATATATATATATATATATATATGTATATATATATATATATATATATATATATATATATATGGTATTCTGTTTGCTATCTTTATTTTTTATTGTCTTTTTATTTTTCACATAAGGTTACAGATTCAGATAGATGGTTGTGTATATAATTCAGATGTATTTGTTCTGATTTTTTTCCTATGACAGTAGCCTGAATAGCTTCATCCCAGCTTTTGAAATAACCAAATTCAAATTCATTGTATGTGTTTGTATGAAAAATGAACATTAGCGTGCTGGTGATTTTAATATTCCCATTATATCAAGAGTATATCAAGATTAATTTTTACGCCATAGTAAAATTGTTTCCTCACTGGTAACTCAAAGCGGTTCTCTGGGAGCTCATGACTTTTGACTTTGATTTGAGAACGGGGAGGAGCCCAAGATAAAGGACCTGGCAATCCCAGGGGACTCTAAAAAATCAAAACAGATCTCCTCTGCAGGACTCAGTTATTCATTTCCCCTGGCTTTTGTGTTTCTTTTAACTTTTGTTGTCCATGCTTTGGCTCATGGACCTACAGCAAAGTGGATTCTCTGCTCGTCTTAATTTACAGCCTCTGTATGGGTGGAGAGTAAATATAATTAGGATGCTCTGTGTGCAAAGCATCATCATTTATTGGATAATCAGTTGGCCAACTGAATAAACGTTAATCAGCAAATATTTTGACAAGCAGACCATTTTAATCATATTGAAAGCAAAAAGCAATGAAATGAAAGACAAAAATTTGATGGTTCCAGCATTTTGATTTGATGCCTTTCCTTATTTTTCATAACTAAACTGAATAAAGATGACATCATTAAAAAAATGTGTATATATATATATATTTGTGTGTGTGTGTGTGTGTGTGTGTGTGTACATTATTGTCCAGTAATTTTTTTGGGAGAATTATTGTCTGTATTTCTTATATCTTTTGAATCTTTTCCCTTTTTTTCTCTCTCTCATATCTTCTTTCTTTCTCAGTTACCCTCCCTGGTGCCCTGCTTGCCCCTGTTTCTTCCACGTCAACTACTCGTCGCTCTCTTTTAACTCCTCCTCCATGCAGACCTCGTACCGACTACCCAACCCCTTGCCACCCCTCCCCGTTCGCAAGGGTGTCCGTGGCCGTCGCCCTAAATCCCAACTATTGCTTTATTGAAAGCAGCGGCAGAAGCAGCAGCAGCAGCAGCGGTAAATGGAGCATCGCAAAGCCCAGCCAGAACTAGCACTGAGACTCAACTGGCCCCCATACCACACAACAGGAGGACCCAAGCCTAAGAACAAGGTGAGATTTCACAAGAGCTGTAGTCTCTTGGTCTGTGGCCCTGACATGACAGAAATGGTTGTGACAAAGCAGAAAATATAGTCAGAAGTTGACTACTTCGAAGGAAAGACTGGAGGAGCGTTTGGAAAAGATTAATCATGATAAATATGTAGAGTTCTTAGAAAACTGCCTTACTTTAAAAGTCATTTTATGCAGTGCCATTCATGTGAAGAAGAGTTAAAACACACAGTTAATGAATGATTATCTGATGGCCTTTGTAGGTGACCGGATGTAACGCGACAGGGTTTGTTTGCTTTTTGCTGCAAGAAGAAGCCTCGGGTGGTACAGTCCCTGGGGACATCATCAGTTACAGCTCCGCCTCCAGAGACCAGATTGAGTGTCAGCCACGTCTCAGTGGACAGCAGCCTTAGCAACAGCACAAATGTAGTTTGCACAGGTAAAATACACACACACACACACACACACACACACATTAATGCCTGAATACTTTATATTTACAGTAGAATTGATAAAATGATTCAGAATGCTTCACTTTTTGTGCATTTTATTTTTGTAGATTTTAACATGAATCAGTATGAAATTGCTGATTCTTTTTTTTTATCGTACTTCTCACAGTAACCCTTAATGACAAAGGTAAAGTATGTTTTAGAAATGTTTACAAATTAATTGAAGATATAAAACATGTAAAAATATTAAATGCTTTTTGTGGCACTTTGTGCTCCCGTGCTTTCTCTTTGCTTAAATTATCATTCAATGTATCTAGAACTTTATGGCCTCTGGGCAAACTGAATTGTTTGACTGGAAATATATGTATATATATTAATTTTACAGACACATGTATAAGTTCCTTCAATTCACCCTGCATATCACTCAAGCCATTAAGTTCAGGGAAGTCTCTGTAGACCTCTGTGGGGACATTCATTTCTAAAGCTCTGGGTGTTTTTAGGAGCACAATAATTGCAAAATGGAAGAAGTTTGGAATGAGCTGAACTGTTTAAATAGTTGGTTGCATGACCAAACTGAGTAACCAGATTGGATTGGCATTGGTTAGGCACAGAGGTGGGGTACTTTTACTCTGTTAAAAGCACAGGAATTACAGTATATCAGGGTTTAAGGTGATTGAAGCATGCATTATCTACTTGCCGGACAATTTAAATGAGCAAAATGGCATTAAAAGGACTGAAAGTAAGAGTATTCTTTGATGAGCCACCAACAGAAACACTGCCTGGTGAACCGCAGGCATTAGAGTGGTGAAGGCTACAAGCCCAAACATATAAGTCAAGCAGCAAAGTTGTTCTTTGTACTACAGAACCTATTCAGGCTTTATGCTCTTCTCCATGTACCTTGGAAGTGGTGAAGGTGTGTTTCTACAAAACTTGTTACGCATCTTCGGGTTAATACCATCCTTACAGGGAAGCATGCTTCAGCTTGCTAATACGGGTGCTTCTTAGCAGAAGGGTAAAGGGGTCTATAGAACCGAAGGAAGGACAAATGCAGCCAAATACAGAGAGATTCTTGGAGAAAACCTGAGAGTGAAGCAGTGCTTCACTCTTCAGGATTACAGTGCCCGGAGCCTTCAACCAGTACAATGCTAAATCAGCTTTGGGACATGTCTGTCTTTCAGTGGCCCAGTTGAAGGTTGCATACATGGGAGACTGCAGTTTATGAAAACATGGTGGGTTACTAAGGTTAGACTAAAGGGGAGAATCTGTTTCATCTATTTAAGTGCACACAAATTAAAGTGTAAATAAATTGTGGATATAAGTTTCAGCAACTCCAAGTTTTATCCAACAGTTACTGCAGTTAAAATTATTATTCCACTATTTCTATTTTTTTAAAAGAAATGTCTAGCTTTCTTTGCTTTTTACAAGTGTTTCCCATTTTTGTGCCATCCCAGTGTGTGTCTGACGTGAACAAGCATGGCGACTATGGCCCACATCTTGATCGAAAACTAGTGCAGCAACTCCCAGACCACTTCGGTCCAGCTCCAGTCAATGCAGTGCTTCAGCAGGCTGTTCAGGCCTGTGTGGACTGCACATACAGCCCTCTATACTGCTGTCATTTCTACAGAGCCAGTCCCATACGGGCGGAGAGGTTATTAGAGGTAAATCAGTAGTTCACCATGGGATAATCTGTGAGCAATATAATATGGTATAATCTACATCGAAGGAGGTTTTACCATGTACGTGCATTGTTAAAGGTTTAATGCAACATTAAACCAGCAGCCATTTATCTTAACACATAGATAGGGAGGAATCCAACCTAGCACGGTCAAGAACAGTGAAATCCACCAATCAACATCTTTAAAACTTATCTTAGTATCATGCTATGTCCTGTTTCTGTGATTGTTGCGAAAAGTGAAAAAAATTATGGTTTGCATCAGCACGTGGTCACAGATCAAACTGTGAGAGCACTGACAGGAGCATATTTCCCAGAACATTCAATGTTAATTATCACTTCTTCAAAAAAAATACCAGTTAATTTCTGTTTTCCAACAGTGTACACTCATGAGCATATGTGTGTGTGTGTGTGTGTGTGTCTGTGAGAGAGAAAGCGAAAGGAGAGAGAGGTGGAATAAAAGATGGTGCCTGTGGCAGCAGCTGATGTGAGCACTGTGTCTGTAATAAGAAATGACATGTGCGTCTAACCTGGTTTTGGATTCTGGGATTGAGTCTCCCTTGGGGGTCGAAGAATGCGGGAAGGCTGTGGGTGAGGTTGGGTGGGGAAGAGGGGTTTTAATTTGTGGATTTGTGCAGGCTTGGCTTGGATGGGAGGGTGTAGTGCAGTCGTGGGATTGGGTGAGAAATATGCCGGGTTTACAGAAGTTGAGAGGCTGCTGCTAACCCAAAACCATCTGCTGTTTTCTTTAGCTGTGAATGCATATTGTGTGTGTGCGTGCGCGCATGTGTGCACACTCACATGCAGACTGAATAGCTGTTATGTTTTGCCCCCAGTACGCTCAGGAGCATGGTATCCGCTATGGAGCTTGCCCTCTGCCTCCAGTGCTTCGCTTGCTGTTGCCGCGGTTCCCTGGAGAACATGTGCCAACATCTGGAGAGTGACAGCCTATTCAGCTCGCAGCCTTTCAGCCCCCTAGGCAGACAACGCACGCTTTTACAACAGGGCCAAGTCAGGTGGGGGAAAATGCATGCATGCATGCAGCAACTATAAAAGTGAAGAGCTGTTATCTTGTTTTTTTTTTTTTTTAAATAAAGGGCAACATTCAAGTGTTTTCCTAAATGTATTACAAACTTTGGATGGAGTTAGTCAATGAAAAATTTCAACACACCTCCATTTAATGAGTCTGTCAACTAGTCCTTGTATATATCATA
>JAMQGT020011440.1:0-48785 GCA_024447675.2 Pterophyllum scalare | reverse complement strand
TATGTTATGTTGGCCTTTCGTTCAGTTACATATGCTCTGATTTTCAGCATGAGCCCAAACACACTGCCACTGTTTTTACACCCTGCACCTAAATCCCATTTTCCAAGCAAAATATAAAGAAATGAGGGGTAGCTCAAGAGTTCTGCACAGTACTGTCAATGTGCTGATATCTTTAAAAAAAATGGGGAAGCTCACACTGAAACAATCTAGATGGATAAATATCACCACAGGCCAGAGGAAACAGGAAAATTTGATTTTTAGGCTGAACCGTCCCCTTAAGGCGGGTTTTTACTTTTTCTTCCAGTTGTATCGCAGTGACAGTGACAGCTCAACTTTACCAAAGAAGTCGCCTTTTGTCAGAAACACATTGGAAAGAAGAACATTGCGATATAAGCAGGTATGATCTCATTATTTCTTCTTCACCCTGTACCTGCATGAGTTTTTTTTTTGTTTGTTTGATGTTTGAGTAAGGTGTGTATTTTGTGTGTGAGCAGCAGTCGTACCGCTCCCCTCTGGCCGAGCAGCCGACGCGCACCTCCCTGGACCTGGAGCTGGACCTCCAGGCCTGCAGGACCCGTCAGAGGCAGCTGATGGAGGAGCTGAGCGCCCTGAGAGAGCTGAAGCTGCGACTGGAGGAGCCACAGTCCAGGGAGGCCTCCGAGCTCCCCAACTGGGTGCTGAGGGACGAGCGCTTCCGGTGCCTGCTCAGAGAGGCCCAGAGACAGGTGAGAAACTGTGTGCGGAGTGCGCTACAGCTCCTTTACAAACTCGTCTCCCCCAGTGGCATTTGACAGTTTTCCATGTTTTAAAGGCCAACCAAAGCAAGCAGGAACAGCGTCAGGAAGAGGCGGCAGAGAGGAGGCTGAGGAAGGCCTCCAAAGAGGTTCTGCAGATGAGAGGGCAAAGCCAGAAGGAGCCCCTGCCCGTGCAGACATTCAGGTGGGAAATGCTCTCTTCAGCTTTCATACTGTTAGTTCCCTGGGAATTTTAACCTATTGGTTCCCTGTGTTCTGGGTGGAAAGAGGAAAGTTGGGATGCCATCCTGGTGTCGAGGTCAAGAAGAAAGCAGTTATTTAGAAGCTTTAGATCTACACAGCTCTTACTGTGATAAACACATTTTCATGACATTTCCAAGTGAGCCACCTACGTCGTACCTCCACCGACACAGTCTCTGTTCTCGTGCCTTTTCAGAAATAGCCCACATTTCCATAGCTTTAAGCAGTGAACCTTACCTAAACTTACAGCAGAAGTTGTCGTTATTTCCACCAGAAGAAAATTATGGCGGACAGAATCGTTGGGCTTCATTAAAATCGTTTCATAAGCTTCAAAGACTTTTTATTGGCAATTAAGTCAAATCCATGCATACAGCATTTACAGTGTTGATCCTTCTTCTTCATAGCTTCTGCCGTTCTCTGTGGCACACTGGATATCAGCCTGTAGGCCAAACTCTGATTGATGGCGATCCGTTCCTGCCTCATCAGTGCCCCAACTCCATCAGTTTGTGGGCTTCTGTGGGTCCACCTGCCTTTTAAGGACTGATCATACTGAAATGTCCTCAAAAATCAAGTTCTTCCAGCGGTCCAGGAGCAATTTGGTGACCATCTGTGCATTTTCCAGCCTGGTGGAGTACATAATATTACAAGACGAAAGTGGCATTGATGATCCGTGTTCAGGAAGCTGCCCAGATCTTAATCTGACTGAGCATCTGCGGTCGAAGCAGTGAAGCGTATGAAACGCAAAATCAAACCTTTGGCGGTGTGTCTGCTTTGAGACACTGAACAGATTAAATAATGACGGTGATCCGCACTGACAGCAGTGATGCTGAGCAAGCGTTTATTTCACAAAGTTGTGTTCTTTGTTTGCAGAGAGAAGATGGCTTTTTTCACAAGACCAAGGTTCAACATACCTCCTTTGCCGGCTGACGATGTATGAGAGCTTGTCTCCGTATTATGTGACTAAACATGAAGTTTTTTCTTTTTTCTTTTTTTTTTGGAGCTCATGAAGTACAGTTTTTTTTTTTCCCTCTCTAAGACCAGGTGACAGGCGGACGATGAAGACTCAAAGGTTTCACATTTTCAGAAGCATTTGTGTGATTATTGTAAACACAAACGCACTACAGATGCACGGTTATCGACGACAGCGCCGCCAATCGTTTCCTTTTTGAGGAAAGTGACTTTTCGAACCATCGCTCTTCACTCCTGTATGAGTTTCTCCTGTTTGTGCTTACAAAAGGCTGGAAGACGGGAACAAAAGTCAGTTTGGACAAATTTACTGTACTGTAACTTATTTTATAGTACTTTTCCTTGAAGGAAATAAAAAAAAATGCTTCCTGCTTTTTAAGTGTATTTTGTAGCTTTGAACAAATAGCACTTCAGTGTTTTTACATACAGTAAAATGGAATTATTGTCTGATTTTTGTCTCCCAATTCTTAAGATTTATTTACATAAAATGTCACTTTGTAATCCACTTTTATTACAGATGTCATTGTCCTTTTATTGTTATTAAAATTAATATTATTTCATGTACTTTTCAATATATGGATGAATATATGAAACACTATTCAGATTTTTTTTTTTTTAATGTATGAACATCTGCAGTGTTGCCTCTTCTGAAGATAAAACCATTAATCCACATCTTGGCACTTTGCTTTTAATCAGTTATGGGGGGAAGAAAAAAAAAAGCAGGATTGACTGATTTTTATTGAGCCTGTGCGCGGCTGAAGGCGGCGTCACATCCTGCACACGCAGACGCTTCGTTTAAATGTGTCACTAGATTTTTCTCCAACCACAGTCAGCCTACGATGACCCATTTGAGTATAATTTCGCAGATTCTTGAGAAGCTGTACCACATGCCAAGAAGGCAGCCGTGTCAGCTAATTATCTTTATGCAACATCCTGTTGAAGCTTTTTCATAACATGAGGCGAGACAGCATGTGTAATTATGCTGTAACAACACTTAGGAGGCTTTTGTTGCGAGGCAAAACAGCTCAGCTGGATTTCTGGAGGCATCAGAGGTGGTGACATGTTGACACATCTGCAGTCAGGGTTCATTCCCAGACAGAAACATTTGACTTGCTACTTGAGAAAAAAAAAAAAAAGGCCCACGAAGCCCTGCAGGCACGTCAAGTCTCCGTCTCTGCTTGTCTCTATTTAACTGAAAAATTTGGGGCCAGTTTGATAACTGCTTGTTGACGCATTCATTTTTTTTTCCTCTCCCCAGAGAAGATGACGGCTCAGGGCCAAGTCTGATGCTGTCCAACACACTTCAGTCATTCAGTACTTTAATTATTGTAACATTTAGCATCAAAGATCCACTGAGGAGACCTTCCACTGTAGAATTAATTAGAATTAACTTAATGGTAAGATGCTAAAATTGAAAGAACATGTTAACACTCATACAGAAAATATAATATATATATATATATATATATATATATATATATAATATATATATATATATTTAAGAATAACTTAGTTGGAACATAACAAAAATGGGTTAGAGAAAATGAGCAGTGCAGGGAGGTATAAATGAATCTTCGTTGCACAAGTACAAAAGCCACAAACCGTTTCTCCCCACGCCGCCATTCTCCTTAAACAATATGAACCACACAAAATAAAAGTATTCCATAAATCACTACATTTTATGCATCCAGCTGAGCAGCCGCTTACAATGAACAGGCACCTGTCACAGGAGATGGTAACTGTACCATTTTCAGACTGAGCACCGGCTCTTCAGGCTGTGAAATTAAAAGGGGCCTCTTGTGCCTTTCATTAATTTCTATCACACATACAGTACTGTGTAAAAATCTTGACCCACCCCTCATTTCTTTCCATTTTGCTTCCAGGCAGCCAGACTTCCTTGTATTTCTTTTTTTTTTTTAAGTGATCTTGAGCAGTCATTCTCAGGTTTTACTTTGGACATTGGCTGCTTTTCCACTCATTTTCAGTCCAGTCCTTGCAGGAGATGATTTACACAGCAATGTTTTTTTTTTGGTTTGTATATTAAGGGATGAACTAGTGTTGTATCTACATGTAAAAACTGTCTTGTTTCAATCACATTTTCCTTTTGAAATATTAAAAAAAAAAAAAGGGGGTGACAACACTTTTGCACAGTGCTGTATATTGTTGCAGCTGCAGATGTTTAATATAAACAAGGAGAAAGTGTCAGATAATGAGGTCAGCGTATATACAGGTAATCCCAACACCTCAGGCTTCAAACTGCTCATTTTCATACAGTTTTTTTTTCCTGCTCTTTAATCTGTGAGTGCAGAGAGGCAGGATCTCCCTAATATGGTCATTTCAGCAACTCATCACTTCCCACTCATCTACTATTTAAACCTTCTGTTTGCCAGTAAGATCCAATCAGAAGAAAGGTGCAGACGAACTGTGAGGCTTCACAATGGCCGAGTATCTCGCACTCAGCTCAACAACTGTTTGGCCATGCCACTTGAAAATTGGCGGATGCATCGCTCGGGCCACTAATGAGTGCAGTGCTAAATTTGAGGTTGTTCGCATGGAGGAGTTCTCATGTTTTGGCTAAAAGTTGTTCTGTTATCAGAGTTTCCCCTGCTGCAGGTAAGGCACTTCTTATTCCTATAGCTCAGTTTATAGTCCTGTACTGAATCCCTTTCATAGTGGGCCAAAGTTGTTCAGGTCTGCAATGCTGCAATGTGTGATTACATTTCTGGAAAGATCCACATCATAGTTGTTGCTGTACCCTTTACTGCAGTTCTATAAATCAAGGTTAAGTTTAAACATGAAAACTAAGAGCCGCGCCCTCACCTTAACCCTAAAGGAGATTTGGAGGCATGTGAAAACAAGAAAGCTTGCCCAAAAATTCTAACTTAAAATTTCATTTATTTTGCACACACAGCTCTTGAGAGATCTGCACAGCCACGGTCACGCGCTCACACTCAAGTAGTCCAGCTGTACAGCGATCCTCTTTCGAAACAGTAACTTCATGATTACGCGTGTTCCCTAAGTGCGTCACGCACAGGTAAACTGTAGCTTTAACAAAACAACATGGCTTACAGTCTCCTTGAACAGCTTCTGCACTGGTACGATAAACATGATCATCCTCTGGTTGAGTCCAAGAATTAAAAAAAATATGGAGCTGGAAATTATAACAGATCCTCTTTCATAAACTTTTTGGAGGAGAACCAGTGAACACATGCACAGTAACAAGCTGCAGTGATATTTAAAAAAAAAAAAAAAAAAGCCTGTCTCTGCACCTCCATCTCAAACCAAGATGGTGTGACATTAATTTAAATGAACACTTGTCTGTTCACAAAAAAAAAAAAAAAGCACATCTTCGCTGTGTGGTCAAGTTTAAAAAGTAAAAAAATCCAACGTGTATATGAAGCCCTGTTTACCTCAATAATGACCAACAGCCAATAGGATTTCAGTCCAGTCTGAGAATACAGCTCAGAGTTTTCTAAATGGGGATGGAAACGATGGTCGGAAGCTCCCCGATGGGTGGTGGGTTGTACTTCTCGACCCTCATGAGCCGCCGCAGGATGTCGTCCCGATCGCGTGGCCATCCGTATACATGTGTGTTCTGGAGCCAGTTAGGGACGTGGCACTGAAAGGAAAAAAGAAAAGAGTGGTGAGGGTGAGAAAAGGGTGAGAAAAGCTGCATGAGCTCTCTCAGAAAGGAATGTAAAACTCACCTTTTTAGCCCCAGGGAACAGAATGGGAATGAACCTGAAATTCTTGCTTCCATTCTGAATGAATTCATTCTGGAGCTGAGTGACACACGCAGGAAAAACCACACACACAAGTTTAAGTCTCGGCGGTACTTGATCACCGTTTTATATTAAAGATTATTTCAGTCAGTCGGCTCTCTGACCTGTTTATGTATGTAAACTGTATTGAAAGTCCTCTCATCGTTCTCCAGGCCAGCGGGGGAGGCCGTCACCGTCTCGTAGTACTTGGGGCTGATGATGATGATGATCAGGTACTCTTTCTGAGTGAGACAACAGCAGCCAACTGTTATTGCTCTTGAGTAGCTGTCAGTGAGCCTTTTTTATGCTTGCTTATTAAACAGCTTCATAAAACATGTTCACTCTTGCAGAAAGACTCAGAGCACTTTCCTAGTGGGTAGATTATTACATTTAATTTACATAAAAGAATTTCACCAACTGATTTTTACCTCGCTCAGGTACCGCTCCATGAAGTCAATCTTGCTAATGCTTCTGAACTGCTGCTCGAAAATATCAATCTGAAACAAACAAAGCTGCGAGTCAGACTCTTTAACCCCGTGCAGATAACAGCCATCGAGGAGAAGACGTACACTGCACTAAACACCACCTTCGTTTTTGCAGCTACAGACCCTAAAAGCAGCAAAGTCGTTATCAGAGAAGGTTGCAGGAGAGATTATGTGTCTATCACAATAAGCTGCTTCCTGGATTTTTGCTTCTTAGAAAGCAAAATCCAGGAAGCCCTGCTAAACATCATGTGGTGCAAGCATAACCATAGAAAGCAACCGAGGTACTCTTCATTTTCCATCATTGTCTGACAAACAATCCACTCGCACTCAGAAACTAATAACCTCGCAAATATTAGTGCGACCTCTTGCACTCTTTAAGTGTTTCACAAATAATAGAAAATGATGAAGAAAACAACCAGAGCACTCTCCTCCACCTCCTCCTCAGTAAATACTTTTTCCCCTGTCAGTGTTGGTGATTTAACATCATCTCGTCACTGTGGTGGTGTGAAAAGACACAGGTAAGGCTTAAAATGCAGCGCTGAGACTGCAGGTTTTTAGTGCTGATTAAAGATGCACAAGCAAGCGCTGGCCAATAATGCAAAGATTTAAAAATGCACAAGAATTTAAAGTGAGCCGCCGAGCTTGTAAGACAGAAACTCTGAATATGAAACTATAAATTAGCTACTGAGAGCCCACACTAAAAGAGCTAAAGCCACTCTTCAAAAAAAACAAAACAAAAGCTAAATATTTATAATAACTGCACAAAAATTTGTAACGTTAGGGTAAAAATGACTAACTTATGCCAGTGATTTTCTGATAAATTTAAAATCTAACCAGCCGAATCTGAATCAGATTTTGAGGAGGCACATTTTAAACAAACAACAACAAAACAACTAAAAACTGCACGTACGTGCGTGTCAAAGCCATTGTGCCGCAGCAGAGCCACAAAGTTGATGATCTCATTGACGTGTTTGTCGCTGTCGGCTTCGTAAGTGACAAAGACACGCCCTGCAACACAAAGACAGATACATTTTTAGAGGAGGGTTCATCTGATAAAAGTCTGATCTGCCCGCGAACACTCACTCTGCTCCAGAGACAGCGGTGCGCTGCAAGGAGGCCACTTCTCTTTGGGTGGTGCGTTGTGGTCACTGCGTGAATTTAATGTATTATTTTTTTTTTTTAAGCAGTGTTGGAAACAAGCAACAGTGTGAGAGAGGATTATAATTATATATTAAAAAAAAGAACTCACATCTGTGTGAATCCTCCTGCAGGAAGTCTGCAGTCATCTGGATCTGCAGCAGTACAGACAAAATAAATACCTGCTGTTGCCATGAACGGCTTAAAGGTTAAAAAGGGGGCCGTCGGACTTACAGTATGGGCCGTATGCTGGATGGAACTCAGGCCAGGGGTGCTTATTGCCCGCTACCCCCCTGCTGAAGGTGTCTGCGGGGCACTGAGCACAGCAGGCGGGCCCCTGTGGCGCGCACGAGTACGGTGACAGCGTGTGGTGATAGAGGTTGGCTGAAGGGGGGTTGGAGCGCAGGGAGAGGGGCTGCTCTAAGCTGCCCAGGCTGGTGCTGTGAGTGCCGGGGAGGGATAGGAACTTGTATCTGGAGAGGCAGCTCTCTCCAGAACAGCTGGAGTTATCCTTCTGGCTCAGACAGGATGGCAGGCTGTTGGGATACCCCGACCAGCTGCTGGCAAAACTCGGGTGGAGCCAGCTGCCGTAGGCCTGGCTTGGGAAAGGAGTTGGTGGGCTGTACCCAGCTGGCAAGCTGCGAGGGGGCTGTGATGAGCAGAAGCTGGACTGGGGGAGGACCCTGATGTGCTTGTGCTCTTGCTCCGTGTCCAGACTCTGCCTGCTGAACAGGGAGCTATTGTGGTCTGGAAGAAGGTGGCGGTCCAAACGGTTGGAGGTGGACTCGGGTTTGGAAAGGACGCTGGCGTCTCTCAGCTCCGTGCTCATGGTTTCATCGTCTTCTTCAGGTGTGTTGCGGTGGCTGCTCAGGTGGCTGATGTGACTGTGAGCCATCAATAGGTAAAAACACAGTGAAGGCAAATTAATTTCAGTCCAAATTCAGTGGAACTTCCATTTCACGCTCTGCACTTTCACTGAATCTTATCAGTGTGATATCTGCTGTGGTTTCAAAGTGAGAGCACACAACAGAACGTGTTTAAGGGATGTGAACTGCGCACCATTTCTCTCACCTATTACTTGCTGAAGCCAAGTAGACCGATGTGGGCAGCATCATTGGGCCTTTTCCTTCTGACATCCATGTGTGTCCGGTTGAATTTCAGCTGAAGACAAAACAAACACACGGAGACTTAAAGACGCAGCAGACAGCGGGCTCTTTTTTTTTTTGGATCCGAAAACGTGAAATGACGAGGCTCACTGTTCAAAGCCGAACGGCAGTATGAACAAAACCTGAATAAAGTTATTTGATATATTTAAAGAAAAAGACACTTTGTTAAAGCCAAAATCATGAACAGCCCCGAACCTGACATTACTGCAAAATCAGCAGTCACAGGAACCCTTCATCTCGCCCTTGAATCCAGTCCGGACGACAACCGGCTGTATGAATGAAGTACACTCTCTCTTGTGTGGTCCTTTTTCTGGTGAGATAAACACTTTATATTTGATGAGAAGTCTGTTCTAAAAACAACACCGTAGCGGGGCTCCTCTGGCTCTGTTACGGGAGTCTTGTAACCCTGTTCGGACTTTTTATTGTAAGAGCTCCACATTAATACGAAATCAAATCAGTCATGGGCCACGTTATGTGAATTCAACAAACTCATAAAGCACTTCTGATATCAGCCCACACTTTAGTGTCTTTTTGACTTGATTTGCAAGAAACGTGTCTCCCACACAGGGGACTTTTCTCTGAATGTTGGGTGGTCAACACTTCAGGAAACGCACATGTGGGAATAAGGAGACGACGTTTCTCACTTACAGGAGAAATCAAACCGTAAAAATTTGCCATAAAGTCTGTTTTCAGTGACGTGATGAGAAATAAATGTCGATGATTTTTTTTTATTTTTTTTTAGGGTCACCGTTCATCTTTCCATTGACTTTCTCCACACAGAAGCCGTGCAACTTCATTTTAGGTGGGTTTATCTTCCAACACACCCCTGACAGTTCCCGTAAATGTAAACCGCGCTCATTAAAAGCCTAAATGTAGTCGCAGTTTGCACTTTCCGCTGACGCAGATATTTCTCCGTTTGCTTAAATTTCGGGCTGACTTCCTGCAGTTCAACACACAGCACAAAACACGGGCTTCCAATAGTCACACTTTCAGTGTTCACACCATGACCGGCGTCAAACCACATGGAGTACAAGCGGTTATGACTTTCACTTCAATTTATGGGTTTATGAACAGTTAAACAGCTCAGAAATTGGAGAAATAAACTTACGAATAGCTTTTTGAAAAGGTGTAATAAACCTGACACCGTTGGTCAGAGCAGGTAACCCGTTCTGTAAGTGTAATAAATTAAACTCACCGTCGCTGCTTCAAGTCATCGAGCCTCCTTCAGGTAACTGAGCCGCAGCGTGGAAATACAAAAACACCTCAGAGGTGGGGGGTGGGTGTAGGTCCCGAAGAGTCTCCGTTAAATATTAATTAATAAAAGGAGCTGCGCGAGTCTTTCTCAGTTCATCATAACGGCCCCTCCACCCGTCCTCTCCTCAGGACACACGAAAAACACTGACGAAGGAGCCGGAGCCAGTTCGCTCTTTAGTGTGCCGCTGCACCGCCCACCTGAGAAACTCCACCTTCACCGCACTTCCACCACCCACAGACAAAAAAAAACACACACACACACACACACAGAGACACACAATACTGTTCACTAACTGATTAACGTTTAGTCTGTAAATCATCCATAGACTGTATTAAAAAGATGGAGGTAGCCCCAGTGACGTCACCCATCGGTTTTAGGTGTCAGCTTTTGGAACCGGGAGTGACCATATTTGGAAAGAGAGGGTGGAGCACTAAATTATTTATTACACTGTCATTTTTGGTTCCTTTAAAAATGCTCCAAAAAGGCACCAACACCACAAAGGAGCTGATAGGTCCAGCTCACAGACTATAGTTAGCCCAGGTGGAGCCTGGCAGACAGCCTCAAGCTGCAAACTAAGCCTTAAAGTTTATTTTATTTTGTTTTTAAAAAAAAAAAAATTAGCCACTGAGACTGAAACTGTAAATGTGCTTTTTTAAAGCAATAAAGTTAGGAATTGTAACCTGGAGTCTGTGGGAACACTTGTTTTTGGAGTCAGGCTCAAGTGGCCTTTAGAGGAACTGCAGTTTTTCTCTCATTCTTTTTATTCTGCATATCATATTGTCATGTATTGCACAGTCTGTGGTTTATTTCACAGAATATTATCAGTGGCCTTAAAGAAGCAGAGTTCTGTTGCAGAGTGTTGTTGTCAGTGAGAGTTTGTTAGTCTGACTGCTTCAGGATAGAAGTTGTTTCGCAGCCTGGCTGACCTCGCTCCAATGCTGTGTAATCTACAACCTGAGGAAGTGGGGACAGTCCGTGGGCAGGGTGGGAGGGTTCCACGATTATGCTTGAGGCCCTGCTCCTGCATCTGCTGATGTAGATGTCCTCTACAGTTGTGAAGGTGCTGCCGGTGATCTTCTAGGCAGACTTGATCTGCAGAGCCTTCCTGTCAGAAGCAGAGCAGTTCCCATACCACATGGTTATGCATGTTGTTATGATGCTCTCAACCACACACCTGCAGAAGGTGGTGAGTGTTTTGCCAGCCTTCTTTAACTTCCTCAGGAAGTAGAGTCTTTGGCTGGCTTTCTTGATAAGACAGCCAGAGTTCGGGTTCCAGGTGAGGGTGTTAGTGATGTGAGTCCCCAGATATTTAAAGCTGGAGACAACCTTGACTGCTGCTCCTCCGATGCACAATGGGATGGGACGGCAAATGATGTTCCTCCTCAAATCCATGATCATCTCCTTGGTCTTGGCCACGTTGATGCAAAGGTTGTTGCGCTTGCACCAGGTCTCCAAGTGTTCCACTTCCAATCTGTACTCCGTCTCATTGTTATTTGAGATGAGTCCGACCACTGCTGTGCCATCTGCAAACCTAATGATGTGGGTGCTCAGGAATGTGGATGAGCAGCCATAAGTAAGCAGTGTGTACAGCGGAGGGCTGAGGACACATCCCTGAGGGGAGCCAGTGTTGAGGGTGATGGGAGAAGAGGTGATGTCATGGATTCGGACTGTCTGCTCCCTGTTTGTTAAAAAGTCCAGGACCCAGTTGCAGAGTGAGGAGCTCAGACCAAGCGTGTTCAGCTTGTGAACAAGTGTCTGTGGGATGATTGTGTTAAAGGCAAAGCTAAAATCCAGGAAGAGCAGCCTGACATAGGAGTCCCTGGTCTCCAGGTGGGTGAGAGCCAGATGGACTACCTCTGGGATAGCATCTGCAGTGGACCTGTTTTTCCTATATGCATACTGGTGGGGGTCGGTGCTGGAAGAGATTACTGATTTGATCCATTCCATAACCAGCTGCTTGAAACACTTTAGTGTGAGTGAGTGTGAGTGCTACTGGCCTATAGTCATTCATGCATGACACAGCTGGGGTCTTAGGAACAGGGATGATGGTTGCCATCTTGGGTGAGGTGTTAAAGATACCTCAGAGAGCTGGTGTGTGCAGTCCTTCAGGATATGGCCGGGGATATTATCTGGTCCTGTAGCCTTGCGGATATTGACACTCTGGAATGACCTCCTGACCTTTTCATTCGTGAGTCTGGGACACCGCTCGTCTGGTGATGAGGTCAGTCGGGTGGAGGGAGATTTGTTTGATGCTTCAAAGCAAGCATAAATGGTGTTAAGAGCATCAGGTAGAGATGAGTCCCTGGGACATACAGCTTTCCTGCTGTGGTCTGTCACGCTGTTAATACCCGCCCACATCCTCCGAGGATCGTTGGTGTTGAAGTGGCCCTGGACCTTTAGGGCATATGCAGCTTTGGCTCTCTTGATACCGGCATCTAGAGTTCTCCTTGCAGTTCTTAACATGACTGTGTCACATGACCTGAATGGAGTATCCCGTGCTCTCAGAAGGTGCCCGACATCATCGACACACTTACTAATGTAGCTGGTGACGGCTGATGCGGACTCCTCCAGGTCCACCTCTCTCCTTTTTGTTGCAGCCTCTTTAAAGATGGACCACTCAGTGAATGTAAAACAGTCCTGGAGCACAGAGGCATCCTCACAGTGACTGTCCTTTGTGTTGGTTTGATTGTCCTCTGGAGGGGGTTGTAGGTGGGGATGAGCAGAATGGAAATATGATGTGAAAGTCCAAGGTGAGGAAGCGGAACAGTTCTGTATGGTCCACGCCGGTTTGTGTAAACACGATCCAAAGAATTGGCCCCTCTTACATGCTGGTGGAACCCTGGCATCATGTCCAACAGCTCGACATGATTAAAGTCACCTCTAATCACATACAGAGCCTCAGGGTGTGTTGTTTTTTTTTGGAGAGACGAGATACAGTCATGTAGCTCCCTAAGCACTTCCTCAGCATTAGCATTTGGGAGGATGTAGGCGGCTACGATGAACACTGCTGTGAATTTACGGTGTAAGTAATGATAGTTTACAGTTCAGCTTTCTCAGAACAGTGGCTGCAGGCCATGGAGCAGTTAGTACACCATCCTTTGTTGATGTAAACACACAGCCCTCCACCGCGAGTCATCCCCGACATCTCGTTCCAGTTGGCTCGGAAGAGTAGCATTCCAATAATCTGGAAAGGTGAGTCCGACATGTTTTTTAACCACGTTACAGTCAGCATGACTGCACAGCAGTTCCTCATCTTGGGGCACTCACATAGCCCATCCATTTAATTGTCCGAGGCATGGACATTGGCGAGTTAGAGTGACGGGATGATCAGTGTGCTGTTAGCCTTTAGCTTAGTTAGCATGCCTCCACGCTATCCTCACTTCTGTTTGCTGCTGCACCGCTTCCACTTGATTGTATCAGGAAGGTGGAAAAAAATATGCAAAGCTACCTGCTGTGTGAATATTTTTATACGTTATTTATCTGACCACTTTTTGATCCTGAACAATTTTATTACTTTTACTGGGTCAGAAAGGTCAGAGAAAATACAAAAAGCACAAGAGCTACATGTCAGACTCCAGAGGCCTCAGGTAGCATGTTAAATGTTGAAGTTTGTGACAGCACAATCAGAATAGTATGGCTTGTTTAGAAGAGTAGCCAGGAGAAACAGCACAGTTTAGGTTTGCAAAGTTGCATCTGAACAAAGTCCTTTGGACAGACGAGACCAAAGTGGAGATGTTTTGCCATAGAGCACAGCACCACATTAAGCAGAAACCAATCATAGCATATCAGCAAAAACACCCCATACCAACAGTCAGCATGGAGGTGGAGGGGTGATGATTTGAGCAAATCTTTCAGCCACAGGATGTCGACACCTTGCAGTAATTGAGTCAACAATGAACTCCTCTGTATGCCGAAGTATTCTAGAGTCAAACGTGAGCCCATCTGTCCCACAGCTAAAACTTGGCCCAAATAGGGTCATGCAAAAGGATAATGACCCCCATGCACAGCAGCAAATCTGCAACAGAAAAAGAAGAGAATCAGGGTGCTGCATTGGCTTCAAAGCCTAGACCTCAACCTGACTGAAATGCAGGGGCAGGACCTTAAGAGAGCTGTGCATAAGCAAATCCCCACAAACCTCAATGAACCGACACAATATCGTTAAAAAGTGGACAAAAAAATTGTTCCACAATGATGCGGGAGACCGTAAAAGTCAAAGAGAAAAAATGACTCCAATTTATTGCTGCTGAAGGTGGATCTACAAGCTGCTGAATCATGGGGCGTACTTAGTTTTTCACACTGCTTCTGCATTTTGGTTTAGCTTTTGTTAAATAAATAAAACAGCGTAATAAGTCATGTTTCACTGTTCATCTGAGGTTGTAATTAAATATTTTTAAGACCTGGGAAGGACCAGATGATTTTTTTAAATTATGTCCTGATCTGTAAAACATTAGAATTCAAAGACTTTCTTTTCTGCATCAAAAGAGGTGGGAAGTAACAAAGTACAAATACTTTATTACTGTACTTAAGTAGAATTTTCAGGTATCTGTACTTTGAGTATTTGTTTTTCTGAGGGCTCCTTACTTTGGGTTTATCACTGGGGCTTATTGCATACAAAGAGGTGAAAGAGCTAAAACCATATAACTTATGTATCATTTTTAGCGCTGTATTCAGGGATTACAGCAGGCCGGTGATCGTCTGCCATAAAGCGTTTCTATGTGCTTTTATGTATAAAGTGTTTGCTTATATTGTTTAAAAAAAAGAAAAGAAAAAAAGAGTGCAGTCAACAGGATTTATGAATGAGTTCTATATAAAATGAAGACATGACCTGTTTTGCAAGTGTCTTTATGACTCAGTGTTATTGTACCGACAATATAAATAATCCAGTCCTTTTTGGCCACTTAAAATATCTTTTTAGAACTGTAATGTTATACATTTGATTTCTGCAGCCCTCCTGGTCGGATTTCTCTTTAAAAAGACATTTTTTTACCCTGTTAAATCAAGACTATATAAAAGTAACTTTGCCAAAAAAAGCAACTGCAGCTTCTACCTTGTGACAGAAATATTTCTCACTCAAAATGACCTGATATGATTCACGAGAGATATTTTTGACACGTTTCACAGATCATAGGTCAACAAGTCATTTACAACAGTTTAAATGCAGGTAATCGTTTTCTGGCAAATACCGAAAATCACCTTTTGGCCCAACACCGGATCCATCAGCAACGTTTCTGGTCATAAGTTGTGATCAGCAAAACAGAGTAACCAGAACAAAACCACACCTCCGTGAGGGAGGACACGACAAAGGACAGAACAAACACAGGGGCTTAAATACACACCGGAGGTAATGATGGGAGAAAGGAAACAGCTGGGGAACACGGCACAGGTGAACAAAATCTAACTAATTAAACAAGGGACGCAAAACTAAACACAAAACACGAAGGACTGTATCTTCATACTGTGTATGTCCTGCAAAACAAACGCGAACTTTGTGTTATTCAAAGGTTGCATGAAAATACTGCAGTTTAGTGCAGGATAAACAGGTTAGTTTGCTGTACTGGGGTGAAGTTACAGTAAAGCTCTGTGTTGGACTGGTGCACAGCAGCTGTGGAGTTCATGGTCAGATTTAGGATGCATCAAGCATAGCAGAGATGAGTTTGAATTTAAGCTGATGATGCTGAGATTCATTCACTGAATTCCACCTTTATACCAGCTGCATACTGTCAGTATGAGGACAGTATAACCAACATACTGTCAGTGTAGTAGGGGATGGAAATTGTCCAAGACAGCTCATAAAATACTGGGTTACATCTTGTTGAATTCAGTTCATCCACCAAGAGCAGTACACCTCAGAGCAGCTGACCTGCGCTGGTGCTGCTAGATTTATTGTGATCCTTTTCCCCCAACGTGATGCCACTGCAACTGATCTTTGGGTTCCCCCACCTTTAACCCCTGACCCCTGATTAGGTGTTGAGGCAGAGATATGCTCCACAATGTGAGCCACAGCAAATATTTTTTTCTTCTCTGCTCATGTTCTACATAACATGCAAGCTGAGTATATTCATTCAGGTGCCCAAGTAGGCTGAGTTATATCTGACTGGCTGACCTCCTTTAGTGGTCAATCTCAGCTAATTGTAAATATTCTGTATATATTTAAAATTACTATAGAATTAATTTTTCTTCTGTGTATCATATCTATATGCAGGAAGGAGTGCAGAATGATGACCCATCCATGTGTTTTACTCTGGTCCTGTTTGTCTCACTGGTGTGTTACACTTGCTTTAAAGCTCATGTAAATAGGGAGCTAGGGTAGCTGGCATGTACATCACAAGACTGCAAACCAGCCGACCACAGTTCCTTTCCTGTTCAGGTTTGCTTTCACTTGTTGTTTCGTTAGGTTTAGAAAAAGGTTGTGGTTTGGGTTAAATTCTAAGAGGCCCGTCCCACTGCTGGGAGACAGATGTTGCTTAGAGATGCAAAGCATCATAGCAGCCACTTTGCATCTCTGAGACATCGGATGTTTCGACTAATTTTCCCAGAGGTGTTATAAGAAGGATACGATCTATGAAATCTATGGGAGAATTTTGCAACAGCAAATATGGCAGTAGAAGAATAAATTCCTTAACAAGCTATACTTATTTTATTTATTTTTAAAATCACATTTGATTGATGATTCTGTGGATGCATTTCTGTCCCATGATTACTGAAATTCAATTTAGATTAGGCTTCAAAATAACTGCCCAAATAGGTACCTGAAGGTAGTTCAAGATGCCTGGCAACCTGCAAAAATCTGCTTCTAGAAGGACGTCACTGATCAGTGATGAAAACTTTATCACAAAATGACAAAAACATTTAGCAATTAGCTACTCCCACCGTGGAACTGCTGCAATACTGCACAAGTGTCAAGTCAGTCCACTTAGCGAGTCCCGACACCGTCATGTTTGCTGCTTTCCTCAAACTCGCAGTGATGGAGCGGAGCAAGTTTTCACAAAGAATCCCTCAGCGTGCTAATGCGTCCATTAAAACTGTATTCATCTCTTCACTTGCACATTAGCCGTGGTTTCATGCGCCGGTTAGACGATTTGTCACTAAATAGCTATTTTAGCTAATTGGCAAGGCAGCTTAGGCTTGTGTATTTGATGTTTCTTGCTAGGCGTCTTTCATGTCAGTGATACAGGCTTATTAATGCACAGGCCCTTTACACTCCTTGCAGACCTTCTTCATTCAAAAGCCCCCAAGAAAAGAGAAGAGGAGGAGGGAGGGGGGGGTTAGAATGATTTTTCGGGGGTGACAGACCCTGAGTGAGGCTGGCTAATTGGTTTGCTTTGAGACTGGCCCACTGGGCTGTGGGCAAGGACAAGCGTGTGGCATCACTCACTTGTTAGCATGGAATTAGCCTCTGAGAGTGAATTAGACCATCCGCCTCCAGCCACTAGCCATCACATAAGTGTATTACACTTCGAGAGAGCTCTATCCTTTGACAAGTGCAAAACAAACACAAATACTGACGGCACACACGTGCATCGCACACATTAACGCAGCACATACTGCATGCGCACACAAGCTCATTAAGCCTATAGCCAGAAACTAAATACCCCAAGAGCTTTTTTTTTCTTTTTTTTCCTGTGTGCTTTGCATTCATAGCAAATCAAATTCTAGTTTCTCATAACGAGCTCCTGCACTCCAGAATCTTAACCCCCCGTTAAAAAATGCCTGTCCTCGTGGGTAACAAGCATATTTGCCGGATGAATGCAGACAGAAAGCATGCTAATGTGTGTACAGACGGGTCCATGATGAAGATGATGTGTTTGTGTGTGTTGGGGGGTTCTGGAGCTGAAGAGGCTGAGTCTGCAGCACATCATCCCACACACCAAGCACAGCGCCTGGGGTTGTTGATGAGTTCTTTAGCCATGCTGTGTGCCACCCCCCACCCCCCTTGGACTGGGAGTATGCTGACAGAGCAGTTACTGAGATGGACTCTTTCTCTCTCTCTCACACCGACACACACACACACACACACACACACACACACACACACACTGAAGCGTGCTGGTTTCCCCTTTGATCAGACAGACCCACTACAGCATGTGAGTTTAGAAACGAAAAGATGTTGATGTTTAAGGTGATTATGCGTGTGTGTTTGTGTGTGTGTCCATGCGGTTGTGTGAGAGGGAAGCAGTCTGTCAGCTTTCATTCAGATATAGGTCACTGCTGGTGAGTGTGTCAGTTGGATTACACTTCAAATAAGTATATCAGGCTGATTAGCCTCAGTCCTATAACATAAAATAAACCCTACCTAAGGTTCTGTCTTAAATAACCAAAGTGTGAAATTGTCTTGGAGTCAGATTTATCACTTTAGAAGTATATCTGGCATTCACTTTATTTGAAGCTTGTAGAACAAGGCTCGTGACCTCAAGGATGCCAGCTCGAGGAAGTGACCGAGAATGTGGCTGTGAGGGATGGACGATGATCGTACCAAATGTCATGAAGAAAAGAGAGTATGCATGATCACAGAAGCTGTGCAAAAAGAACAGTTACACATTCAAATAATATTATACATTAAGATTTAATTCACTTTAAGTCCACAGGCTAAAATTTGTCCGCTATGTTTGCCCTCTCAAACATTTCTGAACAGAAATTGAGACATAGAGTGAGCTCAAACTTCACATTAAAGCATCAAGTAAATGTGTATAAAATAACAACAATTCACTGAAATTGAAGCTACAATACGAACAGAGTAAATGTGTCTGTTTTTGTTAATATTTGTTGCTAGCCTAGTCCCTAAACTTTTACTTAGATTAGCAGCATCCTATTTTATTCTCTTCCGATCTTGTCCACCTTTCCTCTGACCAGGTAACTTGTTAATCATTAGCTGACCACTGGGAAATGTTCAGGTGCTCCCAGCCTGCCACTGCCTTCAAAGGATTTTTTTTTTTCCTTTTTGCAATCACCGGTAGTTTAAGTTCCTGCGGTCCTGTTCTTTGGTACAAGCTGCCCTCTGACTTGAGGTCAGTTGGAACTGTGTCTACATTCAGAAACAGACTGAACCCTTTTTGATTTTCACCAGGCTCACAATTACTAACCCTGTGTGCACGTGAGTGTTTGTGTGCTTGTAAACTTGTATTCTTATTTCTTTGTGAAGTTTGTTGTTGTTTTTATTGCCTTAAGCCATAATACAACGTAGGTTTTTATGTTTTTATCTTTTATGTTAAGCTCAGTGAGTCTGCTTGTGATGAAATGTGCTTTACAAATAAAATTGCCTTTGCCGCCAATAGGAATAAGGAAGACGTATAATAATACCAGGTTGGTAGTTCAGTGTGTCCAAACTTTTGACTGGTACTGTATATGAGTCTAAATCATGTTTTAATCATTTTAAGGCTGATTTTAATAGCTGTTTAATAGTGTACTCAATGGAGGCGCATATACTTGGACCAACCACCATACACTGACCACTCAAAGGTTCATCTTGGACTGGATAATGTCTTTACCCTGAGGTAGATGCTAAAAAAAATAATCCCCCCCCCCATCCATCCATCCATCCATCCATCCATCCATCCATCGTCTTCCACTTATCCGGGGCAGTGTGTGGGGGCAGCAGCCCAAGCAGAGAAACCCAGACCTCCCTCTCCTCAGCCACGCCCTCTAGCTTATTTAGGGGAACACTGAGACATTCCCAGGCCAGCCAAGAGAGAGTTATAATCTCTCTAGCGTGTCCTGGATATGCCCCTGGGCCTCCTCCCAGTAGGACATGCCCCGAGACACCTCACCCAGGAGGCGCCCAGGAGGCATCCTAGTCAGATGCCTGAAGCACCTCAACTGGCTCCTTTCAATGTGGAGATTTAGTGGCTCTACTCTGAGCCCCTCCTGAATGACTGCACTCCTCACATTATCTCTAAGGGAGGACAGCCACCCTTCGGAGGAAGCTCATTTCCTCTGCTGGTATCCATGATGTCATTTTTTCGGTCACTACCCAAAGCTCATGACCACAGGTGAGGGTATGGATGTAGACTGAGCGCTAAATCGTCACTTAGCTCTCTCTTCACCACTACAGGCCGGTGCAGCATGCGCTCGCCTCTCCCCAAACTTGTGAACAAGACCCTGAAATACTCAAACTCCTCCACTTGGTGCAGCAATTTTTATTTTTATTATTTGTATTTTTTTGAGTATGTAACATCTGCAAGTATTAGTAAAACTGTAGTTAAGCTGTCAAAAAAGTTTACAGCCCAACCACCCTGAACATGAATTATCTTTTCTGATCTCCTCTAAGCAGGGTCGGACCTGGTTAGTACTGGATGGAGGACCACCTGGGAGCTCTAGGGGTTGTTTTGGCTGGCTGTATCTCATGGGTGGAGTACGTCATCTACTATGCGAAAGTTGGTAGTTCAGTTCCTTCGAGCCCCAGGCTGCCGGAGCTTCTGGAATATTTCTTCATCCAGTAGTTCTTGTGGCATTTTGGACCAACTCAGCCAACTTTTCTCCTTAGACTCTTGCTGCTGTAATTGCTAAAAGGTTATTATTTTTGCTTAGGTTTTGGACTCTGATCAGCCATAATTTATAATCATAAGGAAAATGTGGCATGTACCTTAGCACAACAAACAGCTGCTTAAACTGCAGACAGAGTCACACCGAGTCGCATGTCCACCTGCGTTCACCTCAGCATACAGCACTGACACGAGCTGGAATATTGCACATTAAGCTCGAATCAGTTCAATCCCTTTGCAACATTTATGAGAAAAAATTAAATCAGGAAGGAAAGTCTTAAAAAAATAAAAGCATCGTATGAAAAGTGCGTGAATGAAGCCCCGGCCAGTGTCTGCATTTCTGCTGATTCTGTATGAACTATCAAGGCCTCACAGCCAAAGAGATTTGTTGCTGTGGATACAGCATTAGCTCAAAAATGCAGGTGTTTGAGTCGTTTTGGTCAGAAAATGGGAAAGCGAGGTCATTAGCCATCCTTAGATGTAAAGCCAGGGCCCAGCCGAAGGCGTTCAGAGAAAAACATGTTCTCAAAGGACTGATTACAGTTGTGACCTTTCATCTGATGGCTCACTAATTGAATCATGTAGTAAATAGATGATGATGGTGGTGGCAGTGATGACGACAATAATGAAGAAAATAGCCCCCCCCCCACACACTTTTTTTTTCTGGAGGAGTGTCGAAGAGGTAATAGCAGTAATTGCAGTTTAAATGGAGGGCGCTGTAGGAAAAGTCAAAGACATGAGGATGACATGAATAATACAAGAAGTAGCAGGATAAAACCAGAAGCCCTGAGCTTGCACTAAAATAGAACTAACCTCGCAATTATTACTGACACAGAGTGAAAATGATCATTATGGGGACCATATACAGGCCGTTAGTAATTTAGAATGAGCTACCGAGCTCAAAGGTAATAGCGCTAGAGGCGAGCAGAGCATGAATTTTTAAAAAGTTTTTCTACTGTAAAAAGAGAATATACCTCAGCCATCAGACACACGAGAGGGAAAGAAAAAGGGAGCAATGCGAGCTGCTACTAGCTGATGCCACGTGGAGCAGAGAGTGAAATGATTGACATAATCAAAATCATAATAATTGCCACGGAAATAACACTGCCAATCAAGCAATCATGTTGGTGTGCAGGCTATGGTAATTGGAAAACATGGTGACTGACAGTATCAGTGTGAGCCATCCCCGCCAAACACCTGCTAAATTGCAACTGGCAACACACACAGACATAGTATGAGCTGAGTCACGCAATGCTGATGGACTAGCCTTTTGATATTAATGTGGAGGGAAAGTACTGCCTGTTTCTGAAGAAGGGGGATATGGGGCAGATTGGACTGTTTACAGAGCACTGAGTCAGAACAGACACATGCTGCTTTTCTGTATTAACCCTCTCTTCTCTCGACATGTCTGACGCTGGTTCTGATTTCACGGCTGCTCAGAAAACTCACAGGAAAATTATGAGCAACCATATTTCTGCAGCCAGCACAGGTGGTTAGGGGACACATCTGTAACTCTGTCTCACTAAAGAAACACCAAATAGTGGTGGATCCACGTACTACAGCAAAACCTATCGAATATTTTGGCATGTTTATGCATAGTCGCCTGTTTTCAGGGCCAAAAGGGGCCAGGTAAGCAGCAGCTTAATCTCAGTCCAGTGCTTCTCATTTACTAAAGGCAAAACATAAGGCAGAGAGATCCACAAACAAGCAGCAACTGAGGACTGCTGCAGTAAAGACCTGGTGGCGCATCTCAAGCGAGATAACCCAGCATTTGGGGACGTCTGCGAGTTGAGGCAGGTCACTGACTGCAACGGATTTTCATCCAAGTATTAAAAACAATCCTAATATTTAAAATTTTGTCAGTTGTGTTGAATTGTTTTGAGCCTCTATGCATCAAAATAACTGAAAGTGTGCACTTCAATCACATCTTGATTGTTGGGAAATTTGGAAAATTATGAAAACAAAAGTGTCCTGGTCCAAACACGTATGAACCTAACTGCATGTCAGGTATGCTGACTGGAAGTGATGAGTGTGGCATCTATGCCTGCTGAAGCCTAAGAAATGCTGCATAAGTTTAACAGTTTTCCTTATCATTTTCCAAACTTTGAAGTCTTGAGACTTAGGATGCCCCTAAAATGGAGACTTTTCTACTTTTGCCAGCAGGATTCGATGTAACTGTCATTCAGCTGTTTAAAGGAAAACACTCTATGAGTGTCCAGCTTTCAAACTAATGCAGCCGTATGATTGTTGTGTAGCCTCGCCTGCCATTTCGACTGGTCCCGCACAATTAAAAATGAAACTTTACGACTGGAGAATTTCACTTCACTATTTGATCCGAGCAGGCTCGAAAGTTATTGACCTTTCTGATTAAGCTGACGTGTTTTGGCACTATTAAAGAAAATGTGTCGCGTGTGCAGTTTTTGATTGTGCTGTTTTTTCAAGGTGACTTTATTGGGCTATCCCCCAATTCTATGATTTTTAACAATGCATTTTTCCATTTTGTGAATTAAATTACACAAAATGTTCCTTCTCTCTGCCTCTCACTTGTCACCTCCCCTCCACACTAAAAGCCTTGCTGGAAATTGTCTCTCCACAACAGCCCATTGTGGCCTGAGGTTGACTCAACCTTAAGTTCACCCCTCTTACACACCCCGATTTCCTCGCCACGCTAATCTCCCGGGTGCATTTTACTGCACACGGCTTGCTGTTTGTCTCAGGCTTCAACTTCCAACCCCGGGGCAGGTAGCAGTAATGGGCTATACAGGAAACAACATTGAAGCGGGGCCCTGTACTCTAGTTCCTAATGAGAACAGGAACGAACAGACACACGGACACACACACCAACACAAACACACACACACACACAGAAACATATTTCTCTCTCAAGCCACAGGGGAATTTGATTATTAAAAATGGTTCTTGTGCAACAACATGCCAGTCACTTGATTCTCAGGGCTTTTATGTAAAGTGTTACTCTCAGCCCACCCATCACAGAGGAATACTCAGTCGACAGCCCAAGGTGTCTAAATATAAACACAGAGATGTACTTTTATTTTTCATCTAAAATTAAAGTAATAGCTTGCAAAGATGCCGATAAATATGCCTCGGTAGGAGACAGTAATCCAATAAATAATGACCGCACAGAAACGCATGTGTACAGGATGCTTATTGCCTCTGCGTTCATGTAAAAAGCAGCGCCTCAATTTTTATAACCTCAGTATAATCTGAGGATACAGTTACTCTACAAAACACCTACAGCGGCTACAAGATGATATCGCAGATTTCAAACGGGTCTCATATTCCAGGCAGGTACTTGTAACAAAATTTAAGTGGTTCCATCTGCTGTGACAGCCTTTATTGCATTTGCGAGTGTGAATGCATCTCTGTGTGTGTATGTGTGTGTGTGTTTGTGCATGTGGGTGGGCATGTGTGCCCACATTAGTGATGGAGTGTGTTCACCAGACTCTGTCATCACATGCTTTCATGGCTTTGTGAGCGCTTGAAGAAACCCCACATTTTCCCAGTCAGCACTTTCCAGCGCACACACATGCACACACGCACACACACACACACACACACACACACACACACACACAAAGAGCTAGCAGTTTTGTTTCGGTTTTGTCTCCTCCACCGGTGGTTGGCAGACTGTTACACTACCTCACCGAGCCCACAGAAAAGATCTGGCACTTTCTTTTTCTCTTTTTTTTTTTTTTTAACATTTTCTCAAACATATTGCCTTTTACTTTCCCATGTTGCCATGACAATGCGACACACCGCACGAAAATGCCCCTGCGCTCTTGTATCCCAATGAGCTGAAATGATATGAAAGAGCTGTGTAGGTCTGTTTCTGTTATAAAAGCAGTCATCATTCTGTTCACGGCCACGAATCACGACATGCCGTGAATTATAACTATATTAATGCTTTTTACGTCCTCAATTTAACGCTGCGTGAGAACTGATAGTAATAAAAATGTCGTTTGGTATTTAAGCTGTCAAGTCCTCACAGCAACGCGTTCACACTTCTTCATAACTGCCCCCCAAGCTCCGCGGCAATGTCGTGGCACTAGAAGATAATATTATAAAAAAATATTGTCAATAGATGAGGGAGATAAAGTTTGAGAGGAGTTTTGTAAGCTCTTCAGTGGAAGCAAAATGCGGGAAATGAATATTAATGCTAACTTTGTTTGGGGGACGTTTTCCTTAATGGGACAGTCAAATTAGAGCAGGAAAAATACACCACACAAACTTCTTTTTTTTTTCCTTCCGTGGCCTAAATGTAATTTATGCGAATAATTACAGATAATTGTATTAAATTATGCACTTAATGCTAATACGACTAATAATACAATTTAATGAAGACAGCCTTGACAATTTATAATTTACCAAAGTAGACTGCTTTGCTTTAATTGAAAATCTGCTTTGGCAGTAAATGTGTGAAAAATATTTAATCCTCTCGCTATCCAATTCCCCAAACTGCGTTCACTCTGGTTGTTGACAGCACACTAAAAATACAGGTGGTCTGTTCCAGATGAAGAGGGTAATAACATGCTTAGCTGTTATTATCATAAATATTGATGTTGTAATATAGCCCTGACCTAGCACACGTACATTATCGGGCTCTTTAAAGGTCATAGCACGTCATGCCATCAAATCCTTCATGAAACTGATTATCACCATCACCTCACCGCACAGTGATCACATCATTATTTGTGAGATGGCTCACATACAACATAGTGTATTTTGATCTTTCGGGAGGTTTGTTTCATTCTGTTGCCAGCGGGCAGACGGTTAATGCAGTGGATGGCGATTGGCTGAAATGTGGAATGTGACCTTTGCTAAGGAGTGCCAGCACCATTAACTAAAGGTCAAACCAGACGACACATTTAACATTTGCCACAGCACTGACATGGACCCGCAAACTCGCCACTGGTCATGGTCAAAGCGGATTGATCCGCTTGTGTAGCTCATGTGGTTTGCTTCAGTCATTTGTCGCACTTAATGTTTCAGATCATCAAACAAATTTTGACATCATACAAAGATAGCCTGAGTAAATGCAAAATGCAGTTTTTAAATGATGATTTCATTTGTTAAGGGAAAAAAAGCAATTCAAACCTACCTGGTCCATGTGTGAAGAAGTCATTGCCCTCCTTGTTAAATTGTAAATTAACTGTGATTAACCACTTTTTTTTTTTTGGAAAGCTGACTTCAATTTCACTAGCCTCATCCAGGCCTGGTTACTGCCAGACCTGTCGAATCAAGAAATTGCTTAAATAGAACCAAATAATAGACAAAGTGAAGAAGGCTCAAAAAGCAACACATCACGTCACCATCTCGCTAACGGCTGAGAAACAAAGTCAATGACATCTGTCAGTCTAGTCAAAGTTACATAGCCATTTCTAAGGCTTTGGGACTCCAGTGACTCCACAAATGGAGAAAACTTGGTGGTGAACCTTCCCAGGAGTGGCCAGACTACCAAAATTGCACCAAGAGCACATCAACAACCCAGGAGGTCACTAAAGAACCCAGAACAGCATCTAAAGAACTGCAGGCCTCACTTGTCTCAGTTAAGGTAAGTGTGAGGTTTGTTGTGATTTGGCTCCATATAAAGTTTCCCCCTCGATTCTGAATTGGGGTCTGGTGGGTGCGGTGCTAATTGCACCTGCGGAGCAAATATTGGTGGAGACAGAACTGCCATCATTTCATATTGGTAGGGACGTGTCCCTATCGTTTCTGACTAATCGTACCCCATGATTGGTAGGGACATTACAGATGTTATGTGGTATTGGTAATTCTACGCCCCTGGATATGACAAAAGTCGAACTTTTTGGAAGGTTTGGTTCCTGTTACATCTGGCAAAAATCTAACACAGCATTTTGTATTTAAAAAAAAAAAAACATAACAGCAACAGTCAAACATGGTGGTGGTAGTGTGATGGTCTGGGGCTGCTTTGCTGCTTTGCTGCTTCAGGACTTGGATGACTTGCTGTTATTGATAGAACCATGAATTCTGCTCTCTACCAGAAAATCCTTACAGTGAATGTCTGGCCATTACTTTGTGCCCTGATTCTCAGGCGCACTTGGATTATGCAGCAGCACAATGATCTGAAACAAACCAGGAAGCCCACCTGTGAATGGCTCAAAAAAACAAAATGAAGGTTTTGGAGTGGCCTAGTCAAAGTCTGGACTTAAATCAGATTGAGAGGCTTTGAGGTGACCCTAAACAGGCCGTTCATGCTTGAGAACCCTCTATTGTAGCTGAATTAAAACAATGCAGAGAAGAGTGGGCCAAAATTCCTCCACAGTGATGTGAAAGACTCATTGACAGTTATCACAAATGCTTGATTGCAGTTCTTGCTGTCAAGGGTGACACAACCAGTTATTAGGTTTAAGGGGCAATTACATTTTTACACAGGACCAGGTAGGTTTGGATAGCCTTTTCCCTTTAATAAATTAAATCATCATTTAATGACCGCACTGTGTATTTACTTTTATTTTTGTCCGATATTAAAATTAGTTTGATAAGCCAAACACATAAGTGTGACAAATATGCATAAAGGATGAACTTTTGAAAGTGATCAGTAAAAACAATGAACTGTTAAATGGATTAGTCGTTAAAGTGAGTAGTGGACGAACGATTGAAATAGTAAACCAACAGTTATGGATGAATGGTTTAGATTGTTTGTTGACCATAACTGTATGCAAATGGTATGCTGAAAGTTCTATAGATCCAAATGGGTTACAAATTAATACATTTGAGCATAATGTTAATGTAGAGCTATTTGAGTCCACCTGAGCTTTAGGGCTATGTTTTTGGGATCCAAACAATTCCAAAGGTTGACTAAAAAAAAAAAAACGCAGTGACCAAACTGGACTGTGCAACTGACATGGACACTATGTGACTGCTCATATGCACGCCACGCAGCTAACACCTGGCCAGCTCTCATTATCTTCTGATTGTTGCCGCTTAATTGGCTGTCTTGTAGGGTCAAGCTTTTGAATTGTTTGGCATGCCAAAGCACATCAGATTAAAAAGTTTAGGAACCACTGGTTTGTCAGCTATAACCACGGTCAGGATGAGGACCAGCTAATGGAGTGCCAAAAAAGTCAGTACATCATTTGAGAATAACAGGATAGTTGCTCAGACCAAAAAAAAAAAAAAAAAAACATGCCTCAGAGCCAACAGACTATCTTGTCTTTAATTGTTCTCCAACACTTTTATTGACTCTGAAACCAGCAAAACAACATAGTATGTAATAAATGTTCACTTCTGCTAACCAATCTCAGACAAACCCTATCTCATGTTAATATTTGTTGTTACATATGGTAGTGTATGCATTTCTAATCATATAACTTATTTTTGCCTTTCACATAATGAATTTGTAGCTGACAAAACTGCTACATCTGAATCCACACCATAATAATATGGGCTGCTCTAATTGCAAATCAGGGCTCTCTGACAATGCCAAGCATCTGACTTCCATACTGCGTGTCTGAATTGACTGTTAAGACAACAGAGGGACATATACTCAAAATAGATTTCTTTACGGAAAAGTAGAGTAGAGTAGAATAAACGCTCAAATGTATAATTATAGTCTTCTTTTTTTTTCCGCTTCCAGCTCCACTCATTTAACCCTGAAAATGTCCTCCACTGAAATAAGAAGATATAAAACAATAAAACCCATTAATACTCTGATCAGTAACTTAAGATGCACAAAAGATGAACTGCATATTTTATTCTCTTATATCAGCTCGTGGCACCTCTGCTCTCCTATCCTCCTCTGTTCTTCAGTTTTTTTTTCTTCTAAAGACATTTTCATCTCTCGTCCCTCTTCTTCTCAACAAGTTTTCACATCATATTTCCCATTTTCTTCCCTTTCGCTCTTCAAATTCAGACAAACCCTGGACAGACGTGAATGTGGAAGACCACATTCACGTCTGTCCTCGTCTCACATTGCAAAGCTAGTCAGTTCGCTAGCTAGCAAACCTGCTCCCTGAGGTGACAGTAAAAGAAGACAAAACCAAACTGCTTCTTGTGTGATTTTTATGGACTTGTGTTATATTTTTCATAAATATTTGCTGTGACATTTGCATTTAATATAATATATTTTGTCTACTAGACCTAGTTAGGTAGCTAGCAACAAGGTCTGGTTCCAAGCTAATTGCAGTATTTTTCATTAGCCTGAAGTTGGTAGCCTCTGTTTCAGACTGCAGTTAGCTAGCCAGAGCTAAATGATCCTTAAATAAAACCATCAATTAAATGTTCATTCGGACTACTTAGCCTACTCTTAGGATTTTCAAATATTAAAATTTCACAGTCTTCATTAATTATACACATATGGTTTCCCACTGCTTCCGACAATGAGTCATATGAAATGTCTGTATAGTTCTCTGTGTGGATGGCTGTTGACCTGCAGGCCCTGTTAACACTCATGACATTGGCATGCTTAGACTGGTGTGGATAATGGAGCAAAGGGACGACCTTTATGATGAATTAATAATTGATAGACTAATTGTGTTGGCCTCTTACTGGGCCAAAGGAGCCCAAGGTTTTGCCTTGCGCCACTCAAAGAGAGCCATTATTCTGTACTGTGTGGCCGGCAAAGGGCAAACAGCAGATCAAATATTCACCACGGAGAACACACACACAATTATTCCTGACTTAATGGGGCTGACTTCACAAAAAGTCTCTGCTAAATGCAGCGAACTGGAGCTGACCGCAGTTATTGGCGGTCACCTTGGAGGAGTTGGTCAACATTGCTGCTAATATGGCTGGTAGAAGACAGAGTGGTGGAAATGATGTTCATCTGGCTTTGTCAACAGACTAGCAGGGATATGATTAAATATAAAAAGGGTTAGGGGAAAGATATTTTCACTGCAATTAGACTAGATAGCACTACCACAGAATTGCTTGATGGGAAGCGATCTTACAGAGGGTGGTGCAATCCACATCCAAGTGTGTCACTCCTCTATCTGTCCTCCCTCTCTCAGTTTCTTTTTGACGTGGAGATAAATGTGCTCTGCCATCTCCTCTTAAATGCGCCGAGGCCTGCATATCAATTTTTGACAGCGTGGCTTCAGCGTCCATTAAGGCGTAATTATGTTAAAGATCTTTTATCTATTATTTGGTGCTTAGCCGTGCACACAAATCGCAGTGAGGTCAAGCTCAAATCGAAGTCTGCCGTTTAGTGACTAGGAGTGCCTTGTAGGTTTTTGTAATTGGCCTTTTGAACACTAATGGAATGTCATGACTGATGAACTCCTCAGTTTTGAGGCCCAACATATGCCTTTTTTTCCCCCTGTCAAGGCCAGACATTAAAGAAGGCAGGCAGGGAAAGAACATTTCAGCTTGCTGACTGTGAGCACATTCGCGCACGTTACTGACAGGTTAGCATTCTAGTGATAAAATACCGCTCACACTAATTTATTTTGAGCATAGGATGTTGGGGGCAGGGTAGGGAGAAAGTTGGAAAGCTAAAGAAAGAGGTGGGTTCAGAGGGTTCCTGCTAGAAGCAAGGGTGAGGTACCCTGCCTGACTTATGGAAAACACTGCATATTAACTAAGGTGAGCTCACTTGCTCACTCACACAAACTCAGTGAATACTGCATATATAATGAATAATTCCTATTTGTGTTGGCTGCGGTGCGCTCCCCCTTTGCTGGCCCCTCATACATTATTTCTTGTGGTATTGTTTTCCAGCTGTGAGTGAACTCAACACTTCACCTCTCCACACATCGGGACAGAAAGCAGCTTTGACTGTTTACAGCTAAACGAGAGGTGACTTAACTCAATGGTTTTGTTTAAATTATTTAGATATTTATCCTTTCTGTGGTAAAATACATCCCCCTCCCCCTCCCCCCACACACACGCAGACCTCAATTGGTTTTGCATTAAGAAAACCTGGAACAATAACTAAAAATGGATTGCTTTTAACAAAAGTGGAACTAAAGAGCCTCGCAGCAGAGACGTGTTCTTTGAAGTGTACTTCCTGCTGCTCAAAGCAGTGGAGGTGCAGCACATCACCACCTGAATATTCTCGCAACAACATGACAACCAGTTTAAACACATGAGCTGAGAAAGACGAGTCCAATGTTCATGAAAAGAAAAAATATATATATTTATTTTTCACAGTCCAACTCCCCTTTTCCCTTAGTGGGACTGCAGTTGAAAAGCATGTGGTGGAATGTGCACAGCAGGTGCCTGCAAACTCCAATGAAACTCTGTTAAACAAACCAAAACTGCTCCTCTCTCTCTCTCTTCTGTCTCTGCTGATGCGGGATCAAACAGGAGAATGCTGACACATAAAAAAAAAAAACCCTGCAAAGCTTGATGACGAGATCAAGTGGAATTTTTACTGTATTGGTTTGGTGCGAGTGTCCCATGCTGGATGGTTGAAAGCGGCGCTGCCTAATTAGCTATTCCAGACCATCTCTGAGACAGTGCTCGGGGCAGGTGGGCTGTACGGAGCCGTCTGGTTCCCTGCTGTGATGAAAGGCGTCTGGTTGTCACACAAATATGATTGGATGGTGTTTAATTGCTGCACTCTGGTTGGATGGGGCATCGGTTAATTGTAACCAAAGCTGGCCTGCAAGCTTGGTTTGTGCTCGTATATCAGAGTAAAAGCATGTGGACATGTAACATATGGCATGGGAGCAATAAATGAGATTTGTGCAGGGCGCTCTGCGCACCACCGGTGGGTTTCGGCATCAGAATGAGCATCTTCTGTTTATCCGGACCTGGACACCATGTGGCAAATACCTCAGAGTAGCATTTCAAAGCCTGGTAGGCAGAGCGGCCTCAGATCGAGCAGAAAAGCAGAGAGGCATGAACAATCGGAAAACAAAATCATAAAAAAAGGGCCCAGAGACAATTGACTAATCCGGTGCAAACCCAAGATCTGGGTCTTATTGACTTACTGTCAGTGTAATCCATATCATAACCATCTGCTCCAGTGCTGTGAAACACCAAGGGCATATAAGCTGTACGTCTCCTGTGAGAGTTTCTGCTGACAGTAGCCTGAAGGGCTCCATGGAGTCATTTGGAAGAGTACCTGTAAAGCCAACGCCACATGAATCCTAATTCTGCTATTGTGTCTTGCTGCTGAAAGCTCAATACTTGTCTTCCCTGGGTTAACATGGGAACACTCCACTGTTGGCACTGAAGTAGTTCTCATCCTCCAGATGAAAGTCTTTGGAGGCAGATTTTCATCTTTTGGAAGACTTTTACGAGCGATGGTACAGAATAATGCATAAAATCAAACATCTTCTGAAAAATCAAACTCCAGACAAAAAGCCTTCACAGCACAGCTTATCCTGTTGCCTGTGATAGTCAGCCATGCATTATTTTGACTGGCAGCTGTCCATTTGGTTTTCTGAGTCTCTGGATGGCTCTGTTTACAGCAACCTAATAAATGGATTGACTGAGCTGTAAGCTTAAGCCGGCCTTTTGTGAACCCTCGGTGCAACAACATCTAATAGCCTCTGCGGGCCAAAACACACATAGGTTATTTTATTTCAGCCACCTCCAATAACCCTCTCTCCATTCAGTGCTCCCCAGAATCTGCACACTAACCAGCCTACTGAACAACTCGCTCTGGGCTTTTAATGATACCTGCTGAGGTCTTCCATTGCACTGTGACAAGAGCTGGAATAATAACCAATGTAGCGAATCTGTCTATCTGTCTCTGGCCTTTGACAACAATCTTAACCCTCACCTGATGCCTCTAGGAGCTTTCACTAGCTCCCAAGCAGAAGGTTTCTGTGTGACTGCTTGTGCAGCGCAAGGTTGATTGGGGACAGCAGCGATAGGTAGGCAGCCCTAATCTAGTCTTTGTCACTAAATATCAAGTAGACTGCCAGTACTGTATAGCAGAGCGTGACAATGCAGGATAAAGTGCTCTGGAGGGGTGTTCATTTCACGTCTATTCCTGTTCCCCTGTCTTACTCTGTCTTCTACGTCTCTTTTCTCTCTTGCTCCTGCTCGCAGCCTCTTTCTTGTTACACTGTGTTATCCTGGGTCTGATCCTCGTTCTTAGTTTTAATATCTTTCTCTCCGGCAGGTGACTCTCGGAAAATGAAATGCTGTGAGCAAAACCGAGGACTCTGGGTGTATTTATGTGTGCGTGTGGACTGATGTGCCTCCATGGGCTGTAGTCTGAATCGCCCGACTGATGAGTCAATACGGGCAGCACAATCCGTAGCTTTTAGCAGAAAACCAATATGCTCCCTTATCGACTTGTCTAAAGATAAAACAACGCTATATTTTGGTGGCTTGAGCATCTGAAAAGCTGTAAATAGTGTTAGGTCCGGGGAGAGAGGAGGATGAAAAAGAATTAGGGTGTAAAAAGAGAAGGAAGATGTTACAGTTTTTTCTTTTTTTCATTTTTGGTGGCACATTTAGGCCAAGGTTTCCTGATGATTTATAGACTCGGCAAGGCCTGGTTTTATTGTACTGAGAGCTACAGCAGCATAAGGATGTCATTGATACTGTTATTTTATTTTTGTTATCGCAGCAGATAGCTAATTCTATTCAAAGCCCAATAATAGAAAGCTTTTTGGGCAACAGAGCTGTCAGCTGGCGCTGAATCAAAAGCAAACAGCTCACCTTTAAGTTGCACACATTCACAGACAGTTGCTTGGTCCAGGGCTTAAGCCTCAGAGGGGAATTAATTTGCTTCTGTTAAGGGGGTGAAAGAAAAGAGGCGCCCATTGAGTTAAAGAGAGATGATCATCGAGCTGTCCAAAAACATATGGAGACGGACCCTGAGAGACACGGAGAATGAAGATAAAGCTGTTTTCAGCTGCCGTGAGGACTTATCGGGTTAGCTAGACTGATGAACAACACCTCTGGCGAGTGGTGAACAGGGCCCCCTCTTTACAAATAAAAGCTAAGAGGGATCCTCCTTGTTGTGAGTCATTATAGATAGACTCAATCAGCAGCCCATCCCCCCCCACACACACTCACACACTCACACACTATCAATCTCCCCACCTCTCCATAAATGCCAGGAGCCAATAATTAATGATAGATTGGCGGTTAATGAAAGCGGCATAAAGGATGCTTGGCAATCAGATGGCATGTTGGTGGCTTTTCAGCTTTGACAGCCAAAGGCACATCAATTGCGCCCTGGAGACAAGTGCCTGCGTAATGGCCCAACAGTCAACGCAATGACAGTTGTAGGTGAGGTTAGGGGAAGCGGGGGTGGGGGTAGCAGTCAGGCGTACCTTGGTCACCAGTTGAGACACACAGCAGAAGGCAGCCCCGAGTGTCCTCGTGACAACACAGACAACCATTTAACCTCCAACCCTCCTCAGGCACATCACAGAGGGATGGAGGGAGGGATGGAGGAGGGATGGAGGGAGGGAGGGAGGGAGGGAGGGCTGGGTGGGACCTCAGAGTCGCGCACTCTTGACAAAATATTTAATTCCAACTTAAAAGGTTATTTCACAATAACACCCGGTCCCCCTTGCCTCTTTTTCCCTCTCTCTCTCTCTCTGTCTTCTTCCCCTCCACAGCATTCAATTTATTTCCTTCAGACGCATGCTTCACCGGGTATTGTAGTTGACTCCCTCTCTCACTACAACTGCTGGCTTATTAAGTTTCCATGGCAACTTGCCGCATCCACTTGTGTTTTATTCCAGCCCGTTGGGACCCCACAGGGTAAAGCTTTAAGCCGGAACACCAGGAAGTGATGGGTTTGGAGGGGGAAGAACAACCCAAGGAGAGGGATTGTTGGAGAATTGCTCATCGCCCTCCGCTCCATTTAACCTGCTATGATGCAGTGGAGCTGAAGCATCGCTTATTTTATGTCACTGTGTCTCCTTGCATCAGGCCAAATATTAAAATATATTGACAAAGCCACTAGAACTGAAACTACCTACGGGGAGCCAGCCATCTCGGTTTTACTGCAAAATAAATGTTAATTATCTTTCACTTTCTAATCTTTCATTTTTGATTGCACTGTGCAAGTGAGTTTTAGCCACACTTGCTGCATGGCTTTGGGGACTGCAAAGTCAGGCTTCTGTCATGAATGAAATATCTCAATAACCACTGATGGCTATGAAATTTTGTACAGGAATTCATGGCTCCCACAGGATGGATCCTTGACCTAAATTTTAGCTTAACCCTCTTTCTTCTTCTTCTTCTTCTTCTTCTTCTTCTTGTACCACTGGCAGATCAACATTTTTAGATTTCACAACTTTAAGACAAATGGAGATGACATTATGCAAAGACATTCATGTTCCTTAAGAGAACTCTGACCCGGTGATGCACAGACTCCATAAGACCAATGAAGGGGTCCTGTGGTGTTAGGTACCAAGGTATTAGCCGCAGCTCCTAGCAGCATCTTGAAAGGGATCTGAACATCTTAAGAGGCCAAGTCAAGACAAAATAAAATTACAAATAAATAATGGTTGTCAGTGGGACAGAAAATTTAGGGATCAGGACATTGGCAATGGAATCAACACAGGAGGAAACAACCCACTCACAGGTCACCCGGAGGCAGAGTAAAATCCCAAATATGATCTTTAATCCAGGTAGGAGTCATACAAAGAAAGGCAGTCAGCAAAAGCAAACCGTGTAGGCACAGAGCAGGAATAAAGGCAAGGTCCAAAAAAACAGCAACAGGTGAAGAAGATAGCTGTGAACACCAGGAAAAATAGCAAGGAATATGGGAATGCTTGACTACAAAGACAATCAGGCAAGTAGCAGGTGAAAGAAGGGAGGTATACAAGGGAAGAGTGATTGGTTAATTGGGAAAAGGTAAGAGCAAAGGTGATGATAATGGGGGGAACAGACAAGTACAACAGAGGGTAGAGTGACCAAGGTAGGAAAACTTTGCATGACAAAGTAAAAGAGGTAGTGTGATTGACAACAGTGTAGAGAGAACATTCTAAAGAAAAGAGGAAATGACTTCAATCATAATCCTAAACCATAGCAGACATGTCTTTTGAACCATTGGATTAAATTTGGAAGTTAAATTTAGTAAATCTATGGCCTCTGGAGCATCAGTCTTTAGTTTATCTGGACATTTCCTTGCTTTCTGACTTTGAAAATTCCCCCGTCTTGACAGTACTGTGCTGAATGATTGCTAATATGTCAGCATGGCAACACACTAACATTAGGGAGGAAACACTGCAGGCTTTGTTCTTCCTTATCATCACTATCTTAGCATTGGCATTGTTATCAAACTAGAGTGGAAAATTGACCATCAGAAGAAGCCAAGCCCTCTGGATGGCATTACCTTGGCCTCCAGTAACACTGTGAGGAATCTTGGAGTCATTTTGACCAGGATATGTCCTTCAGTGCACATATTAAACAAATATGGGGACTTCTTTTTTGCATTTGTGCAATATTTCTAAAATTAGAAACATCCTGTCTCAGACTGATGCTGAAAAGCTAAATCATTCCTAGGATACTTAGAATTGTAGAATGGGAGGCAGAGTCTTCAGCTTTCAGGCCCCTCGTCTGTGGAACCAGCTCCCAATTTGGATTTGGGAGACAGACACCCTCTCTATTTTTAAGATTAGGCTTAAAATTTTCCTTTATGATAAAGCTTATAATTAGGGCTGTATCAGGTGACCCTGAACCCCCTCTTAGCTATGCTGCAATAGGTCTGTGCTGCTGGGGGCTTCCTATGATGCACTGAGTGTTTCTTTTCATTCACCTCTTTTCACTCTTTTATACACCACTCTGCATTTAATCATTAGTTATTATTAATCTCTGGCTCTCTTCCTCAGCATGTCTTTTGTCCTGTCTCTCACCCCTCAGCCCCATCTGGTTGTGGCAATGGTTGCCCCTCCCTGAGCCTGGTTCTGCCGAAGGTTTTCTTCCTGTTAAAAGTGAGTTTTTCCTTCCCACTGTCGCCAAGTGCTTGCTCATAGGGGGTCATTTGGACTGTTGGGTTTTCTCTGTAAGTATTGTAGAGTCTTTACCTTACAATATAATGCACCTTAAAGAGGTGATCCCATAAGGTGCCCCTGATGCATATGATGGATATTAGACAAGGTGCTTAGGTACTGGAAAAAGAGTGTATGTGATCGGGTGAATAAGGCTCATAGTAAAGAGCACTTTGAGTGCCCAGAGTAGAAAAGCACTATAAAAGCACCAGTCCATTTTACCATTTACCAAGCGGAGCAAGAAAAGCATTATTATTTTATTAATTAATCATATTGTAACTTAATTCTTCAGGGCTTCTGTCATTTTTGAGCCAGGCCCCTCCTCAGTGCCTGTAACCTTAGAATTACTACTGCTGAGCTAATATGGACTGCCATTGATTAGATCATACATTTTCATTTCATTACTTAATTATCAATTCAACTCTGTGGGATCTTTTAAAAAGCAAATAGATGTAATCTAACACACTATAAGTTAATAATGTCAATTTGATTTTACAATTCAAAATTTTATATGCATACTAAGTAGCCTTTTTAAGATTTCTACCAAAAGAGATAATTAATTATTTCATATGCAAAATGAGAAATTGTCTTATCTTTAAATTAGTCTTCAAGGTATTACACCAGATTTAGAATTTCAGCTTTAATTTGATGCAGTTCTTTCAAGATGTCTGCGCTCAATTTATAGTCTTCATTAAGTGTCATTTCCATGAAAGACCACAGATTTCATTAATAGGCTCCACACAATCAAGGTCCCTTTGAAAATTATTCCTCTTGTAATGTATGCTCAGGGCAGAGAGGGGGGATCTTTACAAGAAGTGCACATATTTTGAGTCATCAGACAAAATATCATTAAATGCATTCTGACCACAGTTTGAGTCAGTCAGTGCCCTGTCACTGGACTCAGTGTGAGGTCAAGTTCACTGGAAAATGGCTATAAAAGGCAATTAGATAAGGCTCTGAGTTCCCTGGTTAAATGATATTGATGAGTCTTGCTCACAGCACAGTGCGACTCTGATAACAACAGCAGCTAAACGATTTTGTTTTGGAATGTGGACAGATGTAATGCCCATATACTGGGAGGATTTGGCTCATTAGAGCCAAACTTATGAAAACATTTAATCTGCGTGCAGGAAGGATAATTAGAGACTATGAATATATCTCCCTCTAATTGTTTATCCCTCGGCCAGCGTAAAACCATTAACAAATACAACTCAAAGCCATCAATTTCTCTTCTTTATGACAGGGGTATTAAACATGACCTCGCCACTTTGGCACCGTTTTTGGACCGAAATGAAAAGTCTACAACGCGCGGGAGGAGAACGATGACAGAATATATCAAACACTATTAGAATAGTAATTCGTTTTAACTTTCTTTTTAAGTGGTGTGGATTTGGGTGCAAAAACAAAACACAGCAGGGATCTGAGCTCTGCAAGCTGGCTCTGATTTAAGAGTGAAAGGCCACTGGGGGCCAGATAGTAGATCATGAATGGTTCCACTGTGTCTCAACCGAGCCACAGAGCTGAACCCGCGTGCGCGCGGATACACACGCTGGCACCCGCTCCACACTCCACTGGTCCAATCTTTTCATTGCCTTGGTGTCACTATGGAAACCCCCCCTCGCCCCAGCTACCCCTACACCGTCACTCCCACAACTGTCCTCTCCGCAGTAATCCTCGGGGCTGTAAGGAAACGATGCTGAAGCATGACTGAAAGGAATGGATTGTCGGGGTGGCTGCTGGAAAAAAAAAAAAAACTTTAAAGAACTCAGACAAGTGTGCCATGCCTCTAGTTATCCCTGCACACCTGGGCAAAGGTGTGTAACTGTGTGTGAGGGTGGCAGACAGAGCACAATCAATACATAGTGAGAGAAGAAACAGTTCCAGCCCATGCTTTCAAGGAGGCAGTGCATTTGTGCACCAGCCTGCATGCACCTTTAAGAAAATTGCCTGTGATTAGTTTATCAGAGGCCACAGCATAAATACCACATGTAAGGCATCCACTGCCTACTGCTGGGCTCAGACACAAAGGGATCATTCTGTTAGTGCAGTGATCTCATCGCTAAGCTCTCGCTCTCTCTCTCTCTCTCTCTCTCTGTTGGTGTCACGGCCTTGGTAGGACATGGGCCTTCAGAAATAGAGAATTCTCCCCTCTTATCTTTTTTTTTGCCTCCTCCTTTTCTTTCATTGTACTACTTCACTCAGGATTCAACATTTCCTTTGTTAAATTACCTGATAAGTGATCTCCTTTTTGTACAGTACCCAAACAGAGCCTTATATGGAGTTTCCACAAGTGTTTTGTTAGCCATGCCAAGGGGAGGTGCAGATGCAAGAGATATGATATGTGACTGACAGAATAGGGGAGGGAAGGATAAGGAGGAACAGGGAGTAACAAAAAGGGAAGGAAGTAAAGGATGGGACGACAGGGAGAGTAAGATAAAGGAGAGGGAGGAGAAGGACGCAAGAGGGACAGAGGATGATTGGGGGGGGGGGTTGAAAGGCAGAGACACGAGGTAATAAGTCCCTCGTTCAATCTGGTGTTGTTGATCAGGGGTAGTAGCAGAGCACACATTCCATTAGGCAGTAAATATTGACTCAGCAGCGAACAACTAGTTTCTATTGCATAGCAAACAAAGCTATTGTGTGCCTGGCAGCCCTGAAAGGCCTCTGTTTGCACATCACGCATCACAGCTGATAAGTAGGCAGACTCATTCACTGTGGGGGTCTCGCACATCTTCCTTTTCCTCTGTGACCCCCCCCCCCGCCCCCCGCAATTCTCTATCTGTCTGCCATTCTTGGCCTGCAGCCACCAGGCCAATAACCTTGACTGTAATCCTCCTCCACATGGTGATTCCAAGTAGCCGGCTGAATTAATCATGGGCGTTCCCATCCCAAACAATGGGCTCAGACATGTTATACAGCAATAACCGCTGGCCTAGTCATCGGCTGGCAGCTCATCAACATTTATGAAATGTACATTTAGGCCATGAGATGCTTCGGTGAGACAAATGAGTGCAGCAATATTTACCTGGATGACTGTACAGTGGGCTGGGCTGTTTGTCTGCAGCTTACACTGTGCTATTAAATCTTGACCTCTGAACCTGTGCAGGTCTCAGGATTTGTGGTTTAGGAGTGGACTCAGCCTTATCACCTACCTATGACTGTAAATATGGGTCCGCACCCTCTTCCTGTCTGTGTCAACTGATATGCAACACATGCTCCACTATTGCACCATGTGTGCTGACTGTGCATTAGGTTGTGCAACATTGGCCAGGATCTTTTGTGTTTTGCCACAGGTGTGTGCAACACGGATGGGTAATGTGAACTGCAACTGTAAGACAAGCAGGTAGTACTGCTACATCTGGGATGTTTCAGCAGGAAGTGGTGTGACTTAGAAACAAAGACTCTTTGGTTTGAGTTTTAAAGTGGGCCTACTGTACTCAGTTTTTTCCAGTGTCTGAACCCAATGGGTTTAGGTTCCTTCCCTCTCCCTTTAAGCCAACATTTTTCTGATTGGCTGCCCTTCACAAACAGAAGGTTTGAACAGCGGTCGGGGGGTGGAGCTTGTGTGCTCTCAGCCAGACCTCTATGACTGAGATGACCAGGGTATCCACTGCCTTTGACATGATACAAATGTGAGTAGAAAAAAAAGATAATTAATCAAAACTGAGTGTTTAAAGCAGTGTGAACATTTGGCTCTAAGAGATAACAGATTCACACAAAAGATGGGTGATGTCAACGTCATGTCACCCACTATTCAGCAAAGGCCTACTGGAAAACCTCATACTGTGCATTTTCACATTGTCATCTTAGTTTTCATGAAAGCGGATGTCGTGACTGAGGGATAGATCTGACTAGGAAACCAAGGGACACTGCATGCACATAGCATGCCCTATTATGTGTGTGTGTATCAACCTCACCAGGTTATATTACACTTTCATAGTTTCCAAACTAAAATTAATGTATGGTACAGTGTGTGCAACAACACTGAACACAGGTGTTGAAACCTGGCCCATTGTGTAACACCGCCCTGCATATGTGTAAACCTGATTCAGCTGACCTGAATACTTGAATGTGAACATCAACACTGTAATTCTATGGTGCAACATGAAAAACCGGACCTGCAGTCATTTGTGATTTTGCAAGCTCCGGAAAGCACACACACACACACACACACACACACACACACACACACACACACACACACAGTTATGTGCATCCACCCACGAGCCTACCCACTCACACACTCCCCCTTCCAGGCTGACTGTTCGTCTGCCAAAGTGACACCTACTTTAAAGAATCCCACCAAGTCCTGTGTGGTATGCAGGTTTAGGTGATGCATTATAATTACACTGCCTTTGTCGCTGTGTGATGCTTCAACAGATGTTCAGAGAGGAAATGCCCAGGATGGCGCAGTGCTGTTTATCACAATCTGCCGTGAGTCCTGTAATATCAACTGGAGATTGAAGGCTTTAATACTGCTCTGTCGCAGCAAAGAAAAACGGCAGTAAAAATGAGAGCCAACCCATCAAAGCACAATATGTCCAAATATGCCCCCCCTCCCCCCCCCCGCGGTCCCCTTCCCCCAGCGCCTTCTTATGCCGCCCTCTCCCAGCTCTTTTACTCCCATAGTACCAGCACTAGCAGTGTCTGGGCCCAGCAGTCTGCAAGTGGATAGTCTCTCTCTGATAAGCCAGATTCACCGTTACCTTTCTATTGTTCTGGTGGCATTTGGAAACAGGGTGGACGGGAGACCTTCCAAATGAGATATTTGATTCATAAACAGCAGGGCCCCTGAGCTGACCATGGCCAAGGTGCATGTAATTCCGCCAGAGGACTCTGGGACCTTCGGTGCTTATGAGTCAAAGACGGTGTGTGTGTGTGTGGGGGGGGGTAACCCTCCTGTCTCAGCTCTCTCACAGCGACTCAAATGTTAGTATTTAGTGTGCAGCTGGGGGGAGTGTGAAGGGATGGGGGCAAAAAAAAGCAAAAAAAAGGGAAAGCAGAGGTGATCATTTGAATAATGTTTCTGTCAGATTTTCAGCCCCCCCACCCACCCACACACACCCAGACACACACACACACACACACACACCCACACACACACACAGCCTCCAACAATCCCCCTTCCACCAATCCTTCACTCTCCCCACGGTTCATCTTCATGCCCCCCTGGGAGGAATCTGCTACGATTTACTGCAACATGCAGCATGCTCGACATACACAAACACTGTGCAGCATGTGCACACAGAGACGCATGCACACACAAACAACAGATCGCCATCATGCCTGGTGAATTGAAGCGAAATGGGAGAAATTTTACTAGGTTGGATTTCAAAGTGAACATTGATTGAATTCCCCAGTGTTTCCCTCTGTGATATAGTACGTCCTAATGTAGCTGCACTTGGAACAAAAATGGATGGTCTTGCATGGGAAACATTTTTTCAAAGGCCACTGCTGCTATTTTGCCTGAATATCAATGTTACGCTCCGATTTTGATCGCATGCAGCACGATTGTATGGGTTTTGATATCAGAGAACAAAGGTTATAGCCCAAGGCGTGGTTTGATACTAGCCTGTATTCCCCAGCGCAGCAAAAGGGACATCCACAAGATCCGTTACTTTTACAGCACGTGTTTTGCACAAAACTTAAAGTTTTCCCATTTTTGTTTCATCTGTTGTTGTCTGTGTGGGAAAAAAAATCTTCTGAGAGCTGAAGCTAAACTGGTGTTTTCATTCCTGGGTCCAATTTAAAATGACTGGAATTCACATCTTTGTGCAGTCACATGAGATTAAAACCTGATAAATGAAACTCGGCTAATTTTATTCCGTTTTATTTAGCTTTATGCCCCTCTTGTTATAGTTAGGGCCCAATAAACTTCACACGAATGTGAGAAAGAACAGAGTCAAAATCCCTGCTGTAAAACGCACAAGACCGTCATATAAAGAGTTGTAAAACTCAACAAGGGGCATTTGCATAAACTCTAATATTATGCCTTCAAAGGAGCCTCGATAAGTGCTGTTAAATGAGAGTCAACATGATAGTGATATTTTGAAAAGTCCAGTCACAGCAGCACTGTGTGTATTTGCTAATCAAAAGGGCTGAAGTTAAACTTAAGGTAATGTGAGTGATGCGGTACATTGTATTTGATTAGTTGTACTTATTCTGAGAATGAATGCTAAATGGGTTACATTTATATGTTTGCCTTATCAACCACTTAAGTTCCTTAAATTACATGCTACAGTCACCCATTTATCAACACACTGATTTGCATTCTAGCACTGTTAAATTTGCCCAAGGAAACTGGCTGGTCAACAATCTGCTCTGCCTCCTTAGCCACAGGAGTACTTGGCATAACAGCGCACTCGTTAGCTGTGAGACCCCCACTGTTCTGTGCCAGTAGGCAGCAATATCAACGGTAAAAAGTACTTGTGTGAGCTCCTAAGAATAAAGAGTAGATCGTCTTAAAATGAATTGTGAATTTATTTTGGGGATACTCTAACAGCTACAGCACAAGCTAAAAAGGCTCTGTTACAGAAGCATTTTAAAGCAGTTGTGCTTATATTCTAGTTACCGGTTAGCAGAGTAGTGCAAAGCTTTTACCGGGCTTATAACAAACCATCCAAACAATGTTAAGCCTGGGATGAGACAGAGTTGAAGAGTCCATTTGATGGAGAAAAAAAGGCGGCTCTCTCCAGTTACTGCCTGCTGCGCCTCACCTCAACTAATTCAAGTCACTAAACTGGACCTCTCCACCTGTGGTGTGTCTTTTGACGTTTTAATGGTATCAGACTATCTGCCATCTAATATGACCTGCTTTGAGGTAAAAACCTATCCAAGAAGGCTGTACTGTAGTTTTGGTAAGTTTGGTCTTTTACTTGTTGATAACTTTACCCTTTCATCTAAATATGACCGGTTCTGGCTCAAGAAAACCAAGATATAGACTAAACTAAACTCAATATGTGATGGGTTTTTGTTTTTTTTTTTTTACAAACCAATTTGTGATGTCAAGTTGGCTTTGTCCATCTTCTGTATACAGTCTGTGATTGGATTTGGATAATGTTAATATTGTATTTAACAACAGCAGACATTAGTGCATATGATACTTTTAAGTTAAGTTATGATTACATTACATTTGCTAATTTTGGGTGGCAGTGCATGTTTGGCTCTTAGGTTTTTTTTAAAAAATTAAATTTGATATTATTAATAATAATATACTGGGGTTCTGGGATTTTAAGAATATGTAAATATTGGTGGAAGGCAGTATTAAAACATTAGCTTTGCCTTATTTAGTGTTGAATAAATCAAGTCAAATCAGGTCAAATAAAAAGAGTGACAGGGTAAGTTTATGTAGCTGCCAGAAAACTAAAGATGGGCTATTATCTCGATATTGCCTGGTTAGAAGAAAAGGTCATAAAAGTTGCCAGGTGTGGAATCAAATCATCTGAGGAGACGTGAGAGGATTTAAGTGTCTGTTAAAGGAAAATACCAGCAATGGCTGCTGCCTCTTGCCTCATTCACTTCACCACGTTTCTTCCTTTTTATTACCCCATCACATGGATGAATGCTGGAGTTTGGGGCACGATGTGCAAACGGACATATTCTAGTAAGTGTAATTTCCTGAAGTGACTGCTGATTTCTGTTGGTGTAAAACTCTGAGTTTTCCTCTTCCTGCCTGGAACTTCAAATCGAGATTTGATTGGATTTAATTATCATTTTTTATGGTAATTTCAACCAGAAAGAGGCAAAGAATCCAACTGTGCTTTGTAAGGTGATTAACTTTATGCAGCATTTTTCCACCTCTGGAGCAGAAATGTTGGATGTAAGTACCAAATGTCAGTCACAACTCGCAGGTGAATCGTAGCTGAACATCAAAAAAGAAATATTCACTCACTGAAAGACTGAAAGAATTAAAAGATTCATAGAAGATAGTCGACATATGAACAATCTTTAACTCTTATACATACTATGCTATAAATGACATAAGCAAGTAAGCATGTGATTCCCTTCATGCCTATTATGCAATCTGTAGACAGGTTCCTTTAAATAGCTGCTGTGGGGCAGATTTATATATATATATATACATATATATATATATATATATATATATATATATATATATATATATATATATATATATATATATATATATATATATATATATATATATATATATATACACTGATCTTTTTTACGTCATCATTTTGGACAGCCTCAGATGTCTACACCACACACTGCTGTGACATTTACAATAAAAATATGCCACTTTGGCCACTGATACTGATCATTTAACATCTGTCACAAATTTTAAGTGCAACATGTGCCGCATATATGTGCCATCACCTTTATAGTCTAATTACTCTTCCCATGAAGCCTTTCTGTTATATAAAGAAATACTACAAGTGATCACCGTCTCCTCCAGAAACTACCAGAAACATCTTACAGAATGATTTTTGCACCAGGAGAAACTCTGTTATGAACGGCTATTTTTCTAACAAGGTGAACATGTAGCATGGTAATAAATCCAGAGAGAACCTGAATTCGCATTAACGTCATCAAAGCACTGAGGATGAGTTACTGTGCGAGGTAAAACAATGACATATTTTGCGGTTGGGGTGCCAAACGCTGCTGTTTCATGAAGTTAGGGGACTCAGACACATTACCCCAAAAATGTAAGCAAAAGAGTCAGAGATGTGACTTTTGGCCCCCATGAATATGTCACATTCCAAAAATCCTCAATCCTCATCCCACAGAATAACTGTCAAAGAGTGGGATGTTCCAGTGAGATCATGTATTTAAGCGCTGCATATATGGTAGCATCTCTAAAGGCGTTCATCTTTAACATGGCAGTTTTGGTCAGTGCTTCATGCACTGAAAGAAGGTAAAACCAACTCTTTGTGTTAACCAGCGCACTGCAGGAAAAGCAGGGAGGACGATTACTATTCAAAGCCTTTAAATGAATTTAAAAACAGTGACTTTGGTGCATTTGCAATTCAATCACTGTGTCTCGGATTAATGCAGAAAATGCCATTTGCATTCCTGCTTTGAGCTGGGCTGTGCGCACTGATGCACACGAGGATCACAATGGCAGCTAATTTATGTGATATTTTGCTGCATTATCATTCGTGATCACCTGTAAAGCGCCTTAATGCGCGCGATCTCTCAGGCAAACTGTCAGAGCAACATATGCACTGCGCATCATGTATTGTTCCTAAAAAACAGCGAGAACACTGTATAGAACAGCGGGGTGCACGGTTAGGTGCTGTTCATATCCCTCCTACTGTTCAACACTTTCCTCTGAGGCTTTAGTGTGTTTTCATGATGCAACATGCTTGGCAGCTGGCAGAGTTGCAGAGCCTTGTCAGCTCCAAGTAAAAGGCCCGGCATAAGCCCTAATGTTTTGTGACTAGAATTTTGATCATTTAAAATCTTTTTTTTTTCCACTCTCCTTTCTCTCCAGTTCTCTCTGCTTCAGCCTCTCTGTGTAAGTCACAGAATAATGAGTTCCTCATCCTCCCGCAGTGTACCATGTTCACTGTTGCAACCCAGGGCTTCTTTGATATGGATTTTGCTTAAATCAGCCATCCCAGTTATTGTTGGGCTTCCTTGAAAGGTCACACTCTCATTAAAACCAATCACCATTGGCTGTTTTAAGATCACCTTTGCCCTTTCGAAAGGCTGCAGAGAGATGATTTCTGCCTGTGGAACAGATTATCCTTTTCAAATAAAAATCGGACCACAAAAATGGAAGATCCTGGGAGATCAAAGACACTGAGGTGGATGATCCATATCTCACACTGATTTCATTCCTGAAATTAAATTAGTCGGCAGCACTGTCACAAACGAAATGTGATGCTAGCATATGAAATGGATTTCATTAAAAGGAAACAAGCAAATCTGTGATTGCAGAAGATGGGATATTTGGGCCTGAAGCCATATCATACAAATGACCATGTGTATTTGAACCCCTGTGTTCTACCGCCATAGTAACAGGGATTAAATTAGCACTGCAGTGAAATGAAGGTATGATGTCAGGTATGCAAGGCTACAATATCCTGTTTACCCACAGCTAGCAGCTCCGGCTTCACATGCACCCGGTGAAGAGAGAAAACCTCGGCTCAAACCTTTCTGAAAATACAACACTTTAAAACGTGTGTAAGAATAAAACCTGGAACCTAAAGAGTCGGCACATCCGCATCCTCTTACACAGAAATCAAAACACAGTGGGAAAAGTGGGAAGTGGATTATACAGAGTGCAGCGTGTGTCTGCTCGAATAAAAGCTGTGCAGCTAAACACCTACTGGAATAACATTAGGCTGCTTCCAGAATCAAGCAGCATATAAATCACTATCTATTGCACGCACTGTGTGGAGTTAAAGGTTACATTAGCCCCAGATTTTTGCGTGACGTTAGTAACCCTTTTAGTAGTTACAGCACTGCAGGGGGCTGTGTTGGTGGGCAATGAAATACAATCCGGGAATTACCGTTTGAGAGATTTACAGGCCCAGATGCCAGGCATTGCAGGGTTTGCAATATGACGAATTCCTCCCGCTCCAGAAACATTAGAGTAGCAACAGTTTTATCTCTGTTTTTGTAATCATCTGTGGTAGCACTCAAGCTGCAGTAACAGACTGGCTCCATTCACAAGTTATATGATTGTGTTTTTCCAATTCAAGCAGCGGTCTCTGTCGAAAACTGTGGCTCCCTGAAAAGCCACTCTGGGTTAGCTTCTAAAAGGAATTAATCCCTATAGACTTCCATGATAAAAATGTCCAACTTTACAGGAGAAACAAACATATTCACAGCTTTTTTTGTGTGCTGCTACAGAGATTGATATTTTTACATTTTGTTTTTTAAGGTTTAAAGTTTAGTCTAAATCAAAGATATGGGTGCTTTAACTGTGAAGTCGATGTTATTTCACCTTGTTCAGCATTCAGTTGAATTGAAAGACACACTAAGGGATTGTGAACAGCTGGAGACCCAATGGCTGAGTTGTCATTCTTGTTATACTTTGTTGTAGTCTCCTAGAGGTCTGCCGCGTAGTTGCTGCACTGTAATGAAGATTCTCACGCTCACCGTCTGATAGTGAAATTTAGGTTGCTCAGGCCTTAGTTGACCCCAGCAGACTTGTGGGCATGGAAAGCATAATCCCTGGCTGTTCTCTACATTTAAGTTTTTAAGTTCAGTTCGTTTCTATTTTTTTGCGGCCAAAATTAGCAGCTCATTAATATCACGAACCTTGCTAATCATAGCCAATAACTCCCAAGCTCCACCCAAGTACTGACTTGGCACAAAGAAAAAAAAAATTCAAAACAGTGATGACTGTTTGACATTGCAGCTGCAGCGTTGACCTTTCATTCACAGTCTGTGGACTTGGGCATCATGTTTTTGCGTGAGCACATGCGAATAGCACGTGAGCACGGGGAATTCTGCTGCTTTGATCTGACCTCTTTGTTGCTTGCTCAGATTTACTATATAATGAAGCTAACATAGCCTTCCACATGGATCATCAGCGAGTAAGGATGCTGACATACCACCTTTTTTTTTAACCACTCTCCTGCATGTTACCATCAAACCTATGGTTACGAAACAAAGCCTCGTGTGAGGCTGAGCCGCTGTTACCACTGCAGCCTGATTGGATGGAAAGTTTAACACACGCAGCAACAGTAACTAAGAGCAGTGGACCTTACAATGTATCAATTACGTGCTATCTAATCACAAAAGGCATAAATTTCCAAATGCATCTGATGCTGGTGAGTTGCCAGATGGCTGAGCTGTCCCACCTTTTAAGCTGATAGCAGTGTGACTTTTGTATGGAAATACTCCCACACACTGCTCTGTCTCTGGGTTTATCTTGAGATGAGGGCCAGACAGTCCGTGGCTCATCAGTGACATAATGAATCATAAAAAAAAAAAGAAAAAGAAAAGAAAGAGTAAAATGCAGAAATGAGCAATATAAGCTTCTACTGCATATGATAGCAGGGGCTGATAAAGTGTGAGTCTTCAGGGTGGACAGGAAGGCAGGTAGAGACTGGCAATGAGACAACAAACTAATTATGAAATCAAGATGTATCTCTCTGCCACAGACGTAGAAACACAGAGGAAGCCAAGAGCTCAGGGTGGAGAGATTTGATTAAAAAAAATGGAGGCTCTGGCTAACAGACAGCAGTGTTTACAGTCACTGCTTGAACTCCCTGAACTTTGCGCAGATTCCATAGAGGATAAACATAATCCCACAGCTGAACTTAAAGCAAATAATCATTATTTTCACGGCGACTGTCATCATCACGAAATACCCACAACAACTGTAATAGCTTATGGATGAATTATTTATGTGCGATACATTCAGGTGGCTCAGTGAATTATACACCAGCTCCCCTCCTTAACAGCGAACGGGAAAATATTTGCAGCAGTTCTGCCAGTGATGAATGATGCTGTTCTGTTGAGTTTCCAAAATAAAGGAGTGAAATAACATGGGCGTGTGAGGAACTCTATGTGAATGAATTGTTTTGGCTGCGATCCAGAGAGTTCCTCCAGCAGAGCCAGTTAAAACACAGATAGCAGCGCAGCTCATTGTTATGTAGGGATACGCCCCAGAGCTGGGATTTGTGCGTGGAGTACAAAAGCGGGGAAGTGAAATAGTAACACA
>JAMQGT020011439.1:0-29575 GCA_024447675.2 Pterophyllum scalare | reverse complement strand
TATGTTATGTTAACTCGTTCAGTTACGTATTGCTTAAGTAGTGGCTGTTAGGATTATTATCAGCTGAACTGCTTGTTAGCAGTTCAGCTGATAATAAGCAAGGACACGAGGAGCTCAATAGCGATGATATTAATAACTGTGCAGCGCCATCCGGGCTGTCTATTTCTCTGTCTCCTTATTAGTATTGGCGCTTATCTCTGCATCAAGACTAAATCAATAGCCCATCCACAGCACTGCATGAATTACAGAACAAATCAAATAAGATATTCTAAGCAAGTAAAATAGTTTGAGAGGATTCAGTAGGTAAGTGCAGGATGCTCAGAAGTCCTTTTCACGTTAAGAGGCGGGCACACTCGCAATATCTGTCTGAAGCAGATGGTGGAGTAGACATCTGCTACCATCAAGCTGAAGAGAGTGCCTGATATTTCCAACATCAAAAACACCTCTTCAGTGCATTTATATTCTGCCCGCTACGGGTCACATCTTTTGGAAGGCACACACGGCATTTTCATTTGGAAGATGAGTACCAGCCTCAGTTCCAGCAGGAAAAAAAAGCTTTTGTGCATTGTTGTAAAACAAGTGCAGAATCTGGAAAAGTCACACGTTGGGTTCTTTTGTTTTGTAGAAGATTACAGGCCCTATCTAAAATGACATGATCTGACAGTACTGTGCTTCAAAGGGGTGCTGGTGGGATACATTGGTATCACCAAATGTTCAGTTTCAGCAGTCGTTTAGGATCCACTTCACTGACTGGCTAACACAGTTTGCTGCCTTTGCCCTGTCATTTGGCAGAGAATATTTCCAGTAAATGTCTTTTTACTGTAACTAAAAGGTAAAATGAATGTCAGACATGGTGAATAATAAAACAGAACGATTTTATCCTATTCAAACAGTCATAGTGCTAGTACAGGCAGGCCTAGTTGTGTGCAGGGCAGATCGGCTGATCTAGGTCATTCCATTCCTTCACTGATTTACTCCAAGTCTTAGCTAGGCTTTATCTCTGGATTTATCTCTTTTGGTAATTTTCCTAAGCATCAATATTCTCATGATTTTCATACTATAAAAAATACATTCAAAAACCATTTATCAATATGAGTTAATTGCATTTACCAGCATTACTGGAATACTCGAAGGCTAAGTACTCCATGTTACCACCATCTTGAACATCCAGACAGAAAATAAGAGATTTCAAACGGTGACGTGCAGGCAGGTGAGGCAGTGCCTCCCCTGCCATCATGACAAGTAAAATACTAACAGCGATAAGTGAAAATACATGTGACCACTTGACTGTTCTATAAAACTGTTTTATAAAACTGAATTATTTCAACACTTTAATGGTCAAAGTCAGGAATTTACGCATCGCCTGCTCAAACACATGGAAGAAATGCGGGACGAGCCAGTGCAGTGCCGTGCCTCACCTGTGGTGGCGCTGTGTCGCATCCAATAAATGAAGCAGGCGGTTGGCTCATGCCCATTGCTGTCTCTCTTCATATCGCCAATATGCATGTTTGATTGCACATATGCTACACATGCTGATGTTCCACAGTCTGTCTAATATACTGAATGAATGTGTGTGACATGTTTATTCTTTGTGATCGGTCATAAATGAACAGGAAATATACAGGGGGAGGCAGGAAGTACCGTGCTGCACCAATAGGGTGCAGTGCTGCCTCCTATTGGTGCAACAGAGTAACAGAGATATTCATGGAGAAGGATAGGCGCTTGGACTTCATCTTCAAATAAAGGTAAGATAATACATGTGTTTTTATTTACTTTAAAAAGAGAGGGTTCCCCTCTAAAAAAATAGTTTGACCTTACATTAAATATTTTGTTTTTCTTGCCATCATTGTTGAACAGTATGGAGTTGATTAAAGCATAATTAATCATTAGCATTATTAAATTTGAAATATAAACTTCTATTTTGTGTTCATATATGTGAACAACCGACTCCAGACGAGTCACAAACCTCACCGCACGTCACTGATTCCAAACTTTGTTGGTGTGGTTGAGAAACCGAGGGGAGCTTAATGGTTTTCTTTATCAGTCTTTTCAAACATCGTAAGCAAACGTTTGCATTTGTGATTCTGTGTGAAAGCCTTTGAAATGGCAATTAGAATATCTTCCTTTTGTTTTTGTGTAGAAACATCAGCTTTGTGAGTTAACTGCTCTGGATCAGAGGGGTTTATTCTTTATATTTTTAGATGATTAATTGTTTGTTTTCCAGAAAGAAGTCCCGTTCTCACCTTCAGCCACTCTTCAGAAACACCTTCAGAGGCAAACTCCACCCCCTACTTCAGGTTTTGAGGTTTCAACCGCGGACCTCGAGTCTCGTGCCGTCAGGGGCTGCAAGTCAATGGGAAGAGAGTCACATGAAGTGGGCACACATGGACTTCATTTTGGTCTTTTTTATAAAGAAGTTTGTGACTTTTGAATCACAAATGTTTCCAGCTGCAGTGTTGTCAGCAAGTTGTCAGATCTGACTATAATGTTTTTGCATTCAAAGGAAAAGACCAACCATGAAATAAATTTAATCAGCTGAGCCCTTCTACACATCCAGTTGTTGTTGCCATTTAAAAATCGTTGTTAGGTTCAGGTTTAGGATCTGAGTTTGGAATAATTTTTTTCCCCATTTGGACTGATACAATCAAAGTTGCAGTTGTCCACTATCCCCCTCCCCCGGGTGGATTTCAGCCTTCAGAGAGCCACCCGGGAAAATCAGCTTTTGCTTCTTAAGCGAGCAGAGCACATTTTTACCATGACTGAATGCACATTTGTTGCCCTCCCCTCTCATCCCTGAGTAATGAATGAGACACCTGAGTGTGCACCAGACGTTCTCTCACATCTTTTGCTCTTTTACTGTGAGTCACCACCTCAGTTCCTATCCTCCCTACTTGTCATCATGCCTTAAAATAAAAGGGAGCCATGAGCGAGGGATAAAAGTAACACACACACACGCCTCTTGACTTAAAACATGCTCGGTGAAGCCCACGCACCATTACTGTATGGCACTCTGATTTATCTCATCTTTCATATTCCCTGTGCCACAGTCACAACTATGTGTGCCCACACACACACACACACACACACACACACACACACACACACAGTCTTTGCTCTGTGTAATACCACCAAAAAAAAAAAATCATATTGCATATTTCAGTTAATTTGCTATGATGAGTTCTAGAGAGAGCCAACCAAGGGCACTTCTCTAATTAAGCAAGGAACACAGTTACAGCTGAGGAACAGGTGAAAGGCAGAGATAAAACAAAAAATAGTTAAAAAATAAAATAACAGAAAACAACAGTGAGCAAATCACACTGACACCTCCAATCACTGTCAAGCAACTTTGTCTTATCTTTTAATATAAACTTCATTCCTGCAAAATGTCCCTGCCATCCTTGCTAACACTCAGTAATAACCACAGCTAGAAACCGGACTGTCGTGGTCCTGGGCCTTTTGCCCAGAGCTTTGGGCTTTTGGTTTTTTGAAGTTCTGTCATTGTTTAATTTTGTCAGTTGTGTTTCTTAGTTTAATGAACTTTTGTAGTTTATTTATCTTCGTGGTCACTGGTTCATTTTCTGTCCCATTGTTTCCTGTATTCCTCTCTGACTTTGTTTCTTCCTGGTTCTGCTTTGTGTGTGTAATTATATTTTGTGTGTTCTCCCTGTGTTTCGTCCCTTAGTGTTCCTCCCTGGTTGTGTGGAGCCTTTTGTGTCTGTTTTCCTCAGTGTGTCTGCCTCCCCGTGTGGTGTCAAGTCTGCGTTTCTGCTTCCCTGTTTGTTCACTTCCTGTTTTATGTTGCCGATCTCCTGTTCTGTGTGTTGCGTTTAGTGCTGCTTCCTTTGTCTCATTAGTATAATTCTGTCCACCTGTTCTTCCCAGCTGTTTCCCACTGTCTCGTTACCTGGTGTGTAAATGCTGTCCGTGTTCTCGTCAGTTCTTTGTCAAGTCATTGTCATCAGTAGCTCCTCTGATGGTGGTGTGCTCGTGTGTTCCTGTTTTTGCATGAGTTTTCTTTTGTGGAGGTCTTGTCTGTAGCGTGAGATTAAAGCAATAAAGCCTCTTAAGCTTCATCTGCTGAGTGCTGACAACCATGCCTGCCACGACAATTACGCTGATTGTTAATTTAGCTTCAATTAATAGTTATAATTCCATTCATCCATCCATCCATCCATCCATCCATCCATCCATCATTATCTTCCTTTTATCTGGTGCCTGGTCACAGGGGGCAGCAGCTAAGCAGAACATGGTGTTTGTTATGGACAAACTGGTTTGCACAGAAGTCCAATAACAAAACACCATTCGGGTTCAGATCGGGCAGGCCATTCCTCTCAGTCACACCCCTCCTGGTCTCACTGTCAGTGCCCATTTGAGTGTCTCCCAGAAGGATGGTGGAGTCACCGGATGGAGCAGTGTGGAGAAGGGTGGGTACTCTGAATAAGCGCATCAGGACCTGTTCCCTGGCCTGAAGGCACAGGGAAATAACCCTCTTATCACGGGTGAAACTCCGATGCACAGTGAGCCGAGGAGGGATAACCACCCAGTCCCAGCTCAGACTGGAGCAGAGTCCAGCCCCTCTCTAGAAGACTGATTCCAGAGCCCAGGCCATTGAGGTGGGCCCAACTATATCTAGCTGGTATCTCTCAACCTCACACACTAGCTCAGGCTCCTTCCCAACCAGAGAGGTGACATTTCATGTCCCAAAAAAGGGCATCCACCCTTGGCCACTGCCCGACACACACTGCACCTGACAACTACAGCACATCCTGCGGGTGGTGGGCCTACAAGAGGGCAAGCCCATGTCTCCTCTTCGGGCTGCGCCTGGCCAGGCCCCACAGGCTAAGGCCCAGCCTCCAGGCGCTCTCCCTCAAGCTCCCTCCCCAGGCCTGGCACCACGGTGGGGCCCTGGTAACCCTATCCTGGGCAGGGTAAGCTATTCTGCCATAGGGGCCATCAGGGTCGCTGGACTCATTCTTTGGTTCTGGGTGAGGGGCCAGACAATTTGCCTTGGGAGACCCTGCCAGGGGGAAAAGCCCCCCAGACAGCATAGCCCCTGGGATCACTGGGACACACAAACCCCTCCACCATGATAAAGTAGTGATTCACAGACAGGTATCTGTAATTCTATGAAATAATAATTGATATTTATTAATTGTTAATAGCTGGTTTAAAAATCATCATCATTAAGTAACATTACTTTTATTGTTTCTATATGGTTGCAAGTAATGTCGCTAAAACTAAAAATACACACTATGTAGAATGTCTATAAACACGTGCTGGTGGCTAAATAGATGCTTGATTCAAAGAGTGCAGGTGGGTTGGTAGAGACATGACTCACAAGACTGAACCTGGAGACAGGTTTGTGTTTCACACGCTGTAGTTTGGTTATCACTCTTTTTTTCTCTTTCTGTTGCTGTTTAGCTAAATTTAGGTACCAAAATGCGGTTAGGTTTAGGAAATGATGATGGTTTGGGTTAACAGTGAGACCAGTTCCAACACGCCACAACAGCAAGAATGGAGTCACTGATCTGTGATTAAATTTAACGCTGGGAACATTTTGGTAATTGAAGAAAATGTGAGAAGTTAGTTATATGTGTACAGAGATCGATGAAATACACCTTTTATATAACTGATCATTTTAATAACAAACAATATAAATAATCACAAACTACTGCATGTAAGTATTAATCATTAGTAGACTTTATCATTTCACTGTTTAAAGCTAAATTTCTATAAAACAAATTTACAAAAGCTTAAATTAATCACTTTTATTTTATTATAGTAACAAATATTAATAAAGTGTTAGTCATTTTCTGAAGCTGTCTTTTCTATTAATTGTCAATTCAACAGTCTTACCAAAAATATCAACGACAATCCTAATATGAGATTTGGGGGAATTTGCTTAATGTGTTAAAGCCAGGGTATTTTTAGCTTTAAACAGGACTGCAGCTGAGCTCCTGCTTCTGACACAGACTGAGCTCTGCAGGAGAGGAGCCAGCTTTGGTCCTTTTGGATTGAAGCATCCTGTCAGAGACTGTCTCAGGGTGGACAAAAAAAATATAACACATGCATTTCTTTTCCTTAAGAAATTAATTATCTGCAGCCATAAATGTGAAATCACCTTGTTTTATTGAGCTATTATTGAGGCAGACTCGTGTCTGTAAATATTTCTCTGAATGTTCTTTCCACAGAAGTATGTTTCAGTCCTGTAATCGCTCCTTTTCCTGCTTTCCTGACTGTTTGGCTGCATGTCTGTTCTTTACATCATTTCCACTTTCCCACGCTGTCACACTCAAACGCTGACATCATCGCTCTAGTCCACTCACCATTTTGCCCGCCTTCTCTGAACCAATCAGCCTCCATTCTGCGTTCTTCTGTCATTCTGCCTTTTACACTCTCATTTGTGCAACCTACCTCCTCACCCTGGTCACTCGGAGCGCCATCCAAGCCTCCATCTTCATCATCATCACCGCATCATCAAAGGCTCGACTAAGATGTAAAAGCGCTATAAATTATGTCTTGCCAAATTGAATTTTACATGACTGAAAACATTTTGCTCAGACACCTTTGTGGTGTGACTGACATGAAAGACTGAAATCAGTAGTCATTTAAAATCAGCAAGTATTGTAGCCTTTAAAATCTATCTTCTCTATAATCTGCCAAAAAGTGATCCTAGTAAGAAAGAGATTGGTCAGAAGTTTGAGGTATCAGGGTTGCCTTTTTTTAAAAAAAAAAGTAAATAAAATAATGGCCTAACAAGTGCTGTTTTCAGTGATGGAAAGAGGTGCCAGACAGAAGTGTTACATTCCTAATGATAAGAGTCTCAGTTACTATGGAGCTAAAAACATTTTTTAAGTTAGCGGGCCGACTGGTGAGACACGAAGTGAATTAATTTAGGTGTTGCACTTTTTCTGTAAGGTGTCTTTGTTGATGGGGCAGAACTCCAGCATCTGCTGTGGGTGAGTCAGGATCAGGCTGACTCATCTCATGTCTCATCCGGTCACTTGAATTTCTTTTAAAAGACCGCAGAGTCACCACACTGAGCAGTCGAGAGAAATCCAAGTGCTATTCACAGGGCCAGATTTGTGAATCTCTTTACGGCAGAAAATAAGGTGTTATTTTGTTGGTACAATTGGAAATAAATGATTTTCTTGCTTTGCAAATTGCATTTTTGCGGGTGTGTAGTGTTATGGTTTTCCTCATGTCGCAAGGATGCGTTCTGTTTATTAATGATCATCTTGTGCTTTACTGGTGCAATATTGTCTCTCGTGTGTGATATGTCGAGTTAAAGCTGTGTTATATAAAGCAGTTGAACATCAGCGGTCAGAATTTTCACTCGGCATCTCTGTGAGAAAACAAAATGCTTCTTCCTTCTTATTACTATTCAGTTATTCATCCACTCCAAGCACTGCTTGCACACTGTTTCCTAGATAAGGGCTTCACCACAGAACTACTGAGTGGATGGCCGCCATGAAGAGTTTATTTTTTGTGGCTCGGTCACTAACTGAACAGTAAGTTCACACACTATCCGTGCAAGCGGCTATTCTTTCTTTCACAAATGTTTCGATCTTTGTACGGAAAGCTTGCAAAAAAATATTCATTTGGTCTCGGGACAGTTGCCGTAAACACACGACTAAGCAGCTTACATATTAAGATAGTGCAGCAACATACCGCAGTCACCATGTGTGCTTTCCTACTTTAAACAATGTGGCCTGACCTGAACAGATCACTGCTGGAATCAGAGTTGGAGCTAATAAATCCTAAACCACAGGCACCATAATGGACGTTACTGCAGTGCAGAACAAGTAGAACAGATTGAGTTTGATTGGTAGAGCTGTGAAAATAAGGCGACAGCAGATGGCTGCACTGCACAGCAAAATTGCCATTGTTCATTTTTCCAGTATTGCTTTGATTTTTTTGTAACCACTAATCTACTCCAGCCAATTGCTGGTTGCTAGTGTCAGCCATATCTATATGGGAAAGCCAGACGCAGATATAGCCTAATGCACATCACATTTTGCTTTACAGGCAGGACTGCTATCCAGTGGAATAACTCCAGTTATGGTGGTTATAGGTGTGGTTGCATTTGTGGAGAGGTGAATGTCAGGCTGCAGCAAGAAATGGCTAAGAAGCAGCTATATCAGAGACTGGCTGGCTGGTTGCTGGTCAGTCATATAATGCCAGCAATGACTACAGCTACACTCGTCAACTAACTGGGCAATTTCACGTCAAAATTAACCAAAGCTTAACTCAATAATTAAGACCACTTGTCTAACTTTGCACAGGTCCTCCTTGTGCCATCAAAACAACACTGACCCACAGCCCCGTCCACAGAGCTGTGGCCTCTGTGGACGGGGCTTGCACTAGAACAGTGAGATCTTGGCTTTTCTTTCCTTTAGTAATTTCTCAGCTGTTTTTGAGGCGTAGCTAGACAGACTGTCATGCTGCTGCTGTCAGGAGGACTCTTGCCATGTTGGAGGGGTGTGCTTGGTCTGCAGTGGTGTTGAGGTGGGTGGTATGTGTCAAAGTAAAATCCACATGAATTCCAGGGCCCAGGCTTTCACAGCAAAATACTGCATTGTAATGAGATTGAGAGTGAGTTATTCTCCTGCGGTCGATCACTGCAGACCGTGAACGGTCTTTAAAGCCGTATCTGAAAATTGGGCCAAAACTAAGCAAACGTTGTGTGACTGCTTTCAAAGGCTGCGTTTCTCTCCTTTAAAATTAGAGCGGGTAAAAAGGTGGAGCGGATGGAGTCCTAAATCTTGTATTAAAAACATTTATTAAACATCCATGTTCTTTAATCTATGAAGGTCTCCCCTTTCTGAAAATTTGGATTTGCTTCATTACCGACTCGGATCGGGTTCTTTTTCTCCTGCTCATGAGGCACACTCACTCACTTTCTTTTCCTCTCCCCCCCCTCCACGAAGGCGAGGGGGACATAAATTTCTTCTCTTGATCTCTGAGTGGTTTCAGAGGTAGAAGAAAGAAGTGCTCTGTAAATTCTGCTCCTCTCCTGTTTACATTAGCGTGTCAGAGGTCCTCGCACTAATTTAGCTGGTTCCAGTGTTTCTGGGCGGGGAGTACATCACTCTAGTTTGGTTTAAGCATCCATTACCAAAGGCTGCTGGCCTTGAGGTTTAAAATTGTTTACACACTTGCCCAAACTTATCACAAGCCTTGAGCTTCTCCTCTCCCTGGAGTCCTTTAGAAGGCTTTTGAGGCCACTCTCACTTTCATCTGCGAATTCTCTGTGGCCACTAACTTTCAACTACTAATTACACACACAGTGAACTGTAGGAATCGTATCATAATAGCCAGAGTGCTGTGACATCCCGCCTGTGGAAATGTATTTATTTTTTCTGTGCCAAGAAAATAATGTTCTACGTGTCTTTTTGACAGTTCCCGAAAATTTGCGATTGCTCCAGGTTGTGTTGCTCTAACAGTCGACTATCAGCAGGTGGTTTATGCTTGTGGATTAATGTTTGAATACTTTCATGTGCACCAGAGGATTATTCACATTCTTTTGGTTTATGATGAAATAATAAACCAGCGGTGAATGGATTCTGTTGGTCCTCAGTGCAGGGGATGAGCCCTAATTGAGATGCTCTAACTTTTTCTCCAGCACCACCACAACACTAACATTTGATTTTTAATTTGCAAATAGGGTCACATGGGTAAAAGAACTTAAAATTAAAACTTGAAATTGGTATAAATTGCTCTTTTAGTGCATAATATTATGCTACTTAGCATTATTTACATTCATATGCTGCATATACTGGCAACCTGTCCAGAGTGCACCCCACCTTTTGCCCTGTGACAGCTAGGATAGGCTTCAGCTCCTTCCGACCCTGAATTGGATAAGTGGAAGAGGATGTATGGATGGATGGATATGCTGCATTTGACAACTATCTGTATTTCTTTTATCTGTTTTTGAGTAACATCTGGACTACCCTTGTAGGGTGTTATAGTACAACACAATTTTGGAGGGGCATTAGGGGGCGGTTCATCACATTAACCAGTGATCCAGTTTAGGGTAGTGGGGTGGCTGGACAGGACACTTCTGTGGGATACCCCTGCATTCTCAGAACGATCCTTTATCGTTCAATTTTTGACAACTTTTTTAATGCCTGAGCACCTGCAAAACCAGTGACATTATTCTTTGGGTTTAATGCTAATTAGCACCAAACTGTGCTGATAAGCACCGAACGCGTTAAGACGTTACACTTAAAACATCACTCAGATCACTCTCAACATCAGCGTTTAACTCAATAACATCACAATTGCTCTGTTTAGTCACAGTCTTACTTGCTTGCCTGTCGACAATTAACATTATTAATGTGTGTAAAATATATTCAAACGGGTTACTCAGCTGATACAGCTGCTATCAGCCTGCATCCCAGAGCTGAGAGGAAAACCACAGAAAGCACATATTTCGTACTGATGTTTTTTAAGGTAAAAAGCCTCTTTCTGGCATCCTAGCAGGCTAATGTATCCTTCGAAGTGGAATTGGTACAGGAAAAAGCATTATGAGATACTTATTTTTTCATAAAGTATAATATCAATAGTCTAACTCAATTAGGTTGTGCACAGACTTTAAAACCACCATGGAAGGTGGTGCAGTGATGCACACCCATTTCCAAGCACATCTTCTCTTGGAATCCATTTGAAAATCTCCCATAAGGTCTAAATCACAAATGGCCATTCAGGACTTATTTTGATGGCTTAGATTTCCAATATGTGATGCACTGAGTGCCTTGTCTGAATAGCTCTTATTTCTTGAGATGAGAAATTTACTCCAAGGTTCAGAATGAGGAGTGTGAGAGTGAGGGAGGGCCCATTTGTAGGTCTCAGTGTGAGGTACTTGAACCTGAGTTCTTGAAATGAGTCGGTAATGGGGGCTGTGACTTCACTTTCCTCCCCCAAAGTATGTGAAAGCCCACCGAAGATGCTATTTACTAACCCCACCCTAAAATGCTGCAAGTTTTCACGAAGGCCTCGAAATGGAAACTTGATTGATAGCGTGTGAAACCATCACTTTCAGATGTGCATTAAAGCTGACACTACAAACAATTGCTGCTGATTCTGTCAGAAAACGCAGGCCTCCTGAGATAGGAAACCACATATAGAGTATGTGACAACTTAACAATAGTGCAAATTATGTGGTGCTAATAAACCAAACTGACAGTTTCTCTCCAACAGCTGTGAAAAAAAAACCCAAAGAAAACCCTCTGCGCTTTGGATTGGGGCTCAGGAATCATGTTTTAATTGATGTGAGCACCAGCCACTAAGAAATGTCACAGAAACTTTTAATTAAGTCTAGCCTGTAATTAAAACAGGGGGGAAAGAGACACACGCCATTGGCAGCTGTAAGCTTGTCTGCCTCCGTGCCAGGGTCACTCTCAACCCACTTGATTATTGTTCAATTTGAAACCCGCGTTCAATGTCTCTCAGCTTGTCATTTCACATTAATCAACATGTGTTTTACAGGGAACAAAAGATAAAAGACTGAGTGACATGGAAATGAATAGTCTTCATATTCCCATGGCATTGGGGCTTCCAGTTTTGAATCGTTTGGTGATTAAATAAATGAATGTTATTTATAGAGCTTCAATACGCAGGTCAAATGTAGGCACAGGCAAACTGCTGTCCTGATAACTTATTTTTATAGACTGAAGTTATTGTTTCTTTTTTTTTTATTATCTTAAAATCAGGAGAGGACAGAAATGCCATAAATGCTGGCTGTCTCGTGTTCACAATAGCTGTCTCTGATTATAACAGCCCCGTGCACCCTCAGTTGTGACTGAAGACAGTTTAAAAAACTCTCATGGATTCAAGAAAATGGCAAAGTTCCTCTGACTTTCTCCAGAATCACTCTGGCCTACTTGGGGAATGGAAGATTAGTAGAAGACAGAACATCCCACATGGTCTTAGAGTGGTTTTCTTCCCCATTGCTGTGCCCACAACTTGGTAATTGTCTTTGCATCCAGGCTCTTAAGGGAAACGAGAGCAAAACCCTCTCCAGCCCATTGCTCTATTTGTCCCAACTTTCAATCGGATGAGGGAATAATGTTCTAAGCAGCCTCAATCTTTGGGCTTAAGAGAGAGTGATTGAAGTCCTGGTGGCTTAAAAGATGAGACAGACTGCTGAGTGCCTGCTGTTGTTTCTCATTCTGTCAGCATGTGATGTAAAGTCCCTTAAATTCATGTGCAACACAGAGCCAAAACAGTCCACTATTAACATTACACATGTATTAATAATCATCTTCAGAACGTTTAAGGAAAGCGAGCCGCATCTGAACCAGAATTTAATAGGTTCTTACTTCAGTGATGCGCGATCTCTCCACTGACTTTGATCACACTGGGCTAGTAATTTGCAGACAGTACCACTGACCCCTCAGAGCGCAAACAGCAACATTCATGGCTGAACAATGAAGCCAAACACTGCAGATCCTCCAGTAACCACCAGAGACTGGCTCCAAAAGAAAGTCAGTTCCCACTGACTCCCACGTCAAAATGCTCAACTTTAAAGCACTGAAAAGTATGTTTACAGCAGCTTACAAAACCCAGTTAGGGGCTCTGGATAGTTTCACCTCTCACAATAATGTAACTCTACAGGGAATATGGACCATTAAAGAGGTCTGTGCTGCAGTTTTGGTGAGTAAAATTCCAGTATTTTATTAGTTTGTTACATAGTATAAATTAGCAGATTAGTGTGTTTGTGTGTTATACTATGAGGTTAAAGAGGGCCAGAACGATACAGAAAGGCATCTAGATACTTGCTCAGCAGTAAGAAAGTAACAGCATCCCACAGCCTGCTTACACACTCAGCACAGCCTCCTTTTCCTGGTTTATGTTCATGGTGCAAATGTAAAGTTACAGCTGCAGTACTTCAAAATTTAGCTGGCACTAGAGAAGATGAGCTAGCATAAACAGGAACCTTTTTGAAACTGGCATCTTTTCAAGCAGCTCAACAAATAACACTAAACACACAAACTGTTTCCACGCAGTTTGTCACAAAATGTTTCTGCTAGTTAATGAATGCACAGTTGCGCTGTTTCCCTCGGAGCGGGAAAAAAAATAATGCGGGAACTCTCAGCGATGAAGATGTAAAAAAAGAGAAGTCAGGAGAGGATGATGAGAGTTTATTTCCAAAAAGTATTTTTAGCAAGTGCAATTTGATAAACTGGGAATTTAAATCTCGCATGCAATGACCTAATTCAGCTTATAGTTTTTAAATCAGATATTATGATGTGTAGCTGAATTATATTTTTGTGCAACATCTTGCAAAACCAAACTGCACTATACCCATTTGTGTTGTTGAAAGGTTGCAAGAAAATACTAGGCAGTTTAGTGCAGAGCAAACTGTGATGTTCATCTTAGGTGACAGCCCGGGAAGCAGACATAAATTTATACTTAAGGTGATGATGCTGATTTCATTCACTCACCAGATTCTGTCTTTTATGCTAACTTTATATCATCTAGGGTTTGGAAATCAGCTGAAAGCTCATGCAGCTGCTTATTCATTCATCCATGAATGAATGAATGAATCCACGGAAAGCTGAAAATACTGGAGTCGAAGCTTGTACACACAAAAAAAAAAAATCTACTGGAGCTCATAAAACAAACTGACTTATTTCTAAGCATTTCTTTTCCCCACACTGCATGGGTGCATCTTACTTTAACAGTTATTAATGCAGCGTGTCAGAGAATTGTGGTCTTACTCCGACTGACTGCTGTCACTCTCACACAGATTGATGGGTTTGCAAATAACAGACAGATTACCAACATGTTGCAGTCAATCAGAGTCAGCCTGCGCTGATGTGGACTTGACTCAGGTGGTTTCCAACTAGATGTACTTTGGTTATTTTCCTACATAAAAGCAAAGTTGCAGATCACCAGTTTGCACACGGTCGCAGTAGTTTTAGATGTTTCTCGGTCTCCAACCACTGTTTCCTTTAGTGTGACTGCAGCATAATGCTGCTACGTGACTGCCAGAATGTAGCTCGCCGTCTCAGCTTTGAGTGATAATCAGTCACAGCTTCTTTTCACGTTCCAAGTGACCAAAAAAAAAATTGTTAATCGAAGTTTGAGACTACTAAAAAATGTTATTTTCTCTGGAAAGAAAAAAAAATCTTTTGACCATGTGAAAAATATTGCAATTAGGAGGTAAGTGCATATGAACCAGCCAAAACAGTAGTTGATGCCTCTAAGAATATGCTTAGTTCATTTAGTTTTAAAACCAAGGCAAACTTTCCCTTTAATTTATTATTTAGAGTGGCATTACTTGTACCATTAAAGCAGAATCAGGAAGAAAAAAAGTGAAAACTAAAAGGGGTTTCTTTAAAAAAAACATGTGCCTCCCTGAAGGCCAAGCATACCCCTCAGCTGGGAAAAAAAAAAGAAGCTGATCAGCAATTTAAAGAGTGCCTTGTTATCTAAAAGTCGTACATACACTATACTGCCAAAGGTATTCACTCACCATTGAATTCAGGTGTTCCAGTCACTTCCATGGTCACAGGTGTATAAACCAAGCACCTAGGCACGCAGACTGCTTCTACAAACATTTGTGAAAGAACGGGTCGCTCTCAGGCGCTCAGTGAACTCCAGCGTGGTACCGTGATTGGATGATACCTGTGCATGATACCAGTCGTGAAATTTCCTCACTACTAAATAGTCTGCAGTCAGCTGTTAGTGGGATTATAACAAAGTGGAAGCGATTGGGAACGACAGCAACTCTGCCACAAAAATCACAGAGCGGGGTCAGTGGATGCTGAGGTGCATAGAGCACTGACCTCAACCTGACAGAACACCTTTGAGATGAATTAGAGCGGAGACTGTGAGCCAGGCCTTCTCATCCTACATCAGCGTCTGACCTCACAGATGTGCTTCTGGAAGTATAGTATACTACAAATACTACAGTACATATAGTGTATCTTAATCTGATCTGAAACTACTTCATCTTGGACGAGGGAGAAAAAGGTCAGCCACAATTAAACTAAACAAGTATTCACAGGATGTCTCCAAATGATAAGTCTGAGGTTCCTGAAACAATAAATCTTAAAACATAATAAATTCTTAAAATGTATAATAAATTATAATTTACACAAGTGCATGAACCATTTTGACCTTTTACTTTTGTTATCTTGCAACTCAGCTAATTAAAAAATCTAATTTACGGGAATAGAAAATCTAGATAGGAATCTTGATTTTTATCGACTGCAGTGAATGATGGGTGTGCAATTATCACAGTGAGAAACAGTGCAGCCAAAATCAAAGCATTGAGGGTGAACTTTTGTTTGGTTTTGTTTTTCATTAAAGTACAGTGTTCAAGTTTAACAATCATTTACTGTATTTCTCCACTGGCTTAGCGTGTGTGCATGCTAACATTTGCTAGTTTGCAATTTGATTGCCATGGCTAAACTGTATATGCGGCCATGGTTAGCTTAGGTTTTGTTATATAAGTAATGACATGCTGTCAAATGTCCAACATGTCCTCCAATCCCAATGACAAAATCAGTCGTTTGTTCCAAAATTACCTCTATAAGATCTAGATATGTCTTCAGGATTTGCTGAAGAAAACCGAACACGTTATTCACATGCTTTTTTCTGTACGACTGTCAGAGTCCGCTTAATTTCATTTTAAATTTCATTTTCATCTTTATTTTAGTCATTGGTTGGAAAACGTGCCTGCAGAAATTACCTACGAGGTCTTTTTTTTTTTTTTTTAAGGAGGACAGGCTGCATATGCTGTTGCTCATCTGAGGTTGCATTTAAATAATTTTAGAGCCCGCAACCAGGTGATTATTTATTATATCCTGATACATAAAACCATAGAACTGATCCAGTATGCACTCTCTCTTTCCCATAATGGCGAAGGTAAGTCTCGCTTCTTGGAGGTTGCCGGCTAAGACCGCAGCACAGATTCCACTGTGGGCCTTGGTTAGCCCTTACTCATTTTATGTGAATGGCATGGTGTAAATGAACCTTCACTGTTCTAATGGGTGAAGAACTGAGGGCATCGAGACAAATGATTATGGATACTGTGGGCTGCACAAAGAGGGCAGCTTCTATTTCCTGTATCTCATGAGGAGAGTATCAGACCTGACTTTGACACCTCTCCTGATTCTACAAAGGTCCGCTTCTGGCAACCATCAAACAGCATCCCCACCCGCTACCAACCCATCCCAAAGCAATCTCTCTGGCTCGCTCTGCCTTCTGATGACCTCAGCTGCCCATGAATTTTTGCCTTTCCCCTAAAAGATCTCCCACAGATGATGTGTGGTTGTCTGCTTGGTCCTGGCCATTTTCGTTCCTCTAACTCTGTGTAGCTGCTGCAAAACAACCTGATCAGCACTCTCTGCAATTACTGAATAGACTGAGGAAGCAGTGCCTTGATTTAGTAGACTGTGGGGACTGTCATTTTCTATTATCTTTGGGCCCGTGATGATTTATGCCCCATGTGCACGAATGCACATGTGCTCGGGTCTCTTTCTCTCTCACACACTTTCTCTTCTTCCCCTTTCCTTCCTGTCTGTCTTTACCTCTCGCCTTCTCTTTCTCCACATGCTAATATCTCATCTTTTCTCATGAGCAGGGCCCCCTGACCAGAAAGTCCACAATACCAGATGTCTGCACAAACTAAGCAGGAGGAAGTCCTGGCTACATGATATGAAGATGAAAGCAAAGATGGTGTTCAATAGCCCTCGCGCTGTGCTGCAAATAAACAAGGGATGGAGAACTGGAACATAAAAGTGTGTGTGTGTGTGTGTGTGTGTGTGTGTGTGTGTGTGTGTGTGTGTGCATGCCTTTTCTCAGAGGCAAAGCAAATAATTTCACCAGTGATTGTTCCATATATGGTTACATACAGTACAGAGGGGACCCCAGTGTGTTAGCTACTCAGTATCACACAGCCTGCAACAATGGCAAGCTGTTCACCATTGCCCTGAGGAATGGAGCATGTGCCGCACTCTATAATAAATCACATTTTCTGTTCTGTAATTAAAGTATCTAAATACACACAGTTAAAAACAACAGAACACCCAGGGAAGGGCATATTATGTTAATATTCATCACCACATAGCTGCACAGTGTCAAATTAAATGACAAATATATGAACCTGCAATCATAGTGGCCTAAATACATAGTGTGCACTGCTTCCCGGTACGGAGAGGAGTGCTGTAGAAAGACATGGAGCAAAATTTAGCCAAAACTGTTGACACACTAAAGCCCTACAGTAGCCACAAGACCTTCCTTCTTGCTTTCCCCCCAACCCGACCCAGCAGGCCGTGCTGTTCCAGTAATTGAGTGAGTAATGGACTTATTCCACTGAGTGGTTCTCTGGGTGTACTCAATACTGGGATGTAAATCCTGTGGCAAATGGCAGATTAGAGGGAAAGAACTTAGGGGAAATAAATAAAAGCAAAGCAAAGAAAAAAAAAGGACATGAACAAAAGAAAATCCATAGTTCAATTATTCCCACGCAGTAAATTCAGCGGAGGCCTCAGCTTGAGGCGTTTTCATCAGCCTTCTGTTCAGTTCTAAGAAGTCCAGTGTTCCTTCTGGTTTTAGGTGGTTTTCTCATAGTCCTGCAGCATGACTCCAGGGCTTGTATTCAGAATACTCTCTCTGCCTTCACATTTCTCCCCGTCTCCCATACCCACCTCTTATTTGTCCCTCTGTCCAGACACAGTGTCCTCCATACAGCCAGGCCCAACACTGGACTCCAGCCACACATTCCACCGGTGGGATACACTGATCGGAATAATCCCTTTTCTCCAAACGCACCATGCAGCCTAGATCCTCTAACAATTAGCTTGGACAATAAACCCATTATCCATAAATCCATCTGAGGTCTCAGCTCGCTCCCATCTTCAACGCAACACAGCCTTTTGGTTTCCTGTTACTATTAACCAACAACACATTGAGGTTTGCATCTGGATTACCACACATGCTAATGACTTCACTCTATTATGCCTCATCATCTCTCTTTATCTGCCTGCATCTCTTTCATCTCAGTAGGATTCGATATCTCCATTATTCTCCTCTCCTTCTCTCTTTCTTCCTCGCCACCTCTCGTTCCGACTGCACAGCGACCACCCTGCTTAAACAGCGGGCCCGCTGTATACACACTTCACTTGGACCGACTGAAATAATCCCTTTCCTCAAAACACACCATTCTGGCAGATCCCCTCACAATTAACAGCCCACGGCCAGATAGCCTATAGTGAAAATAAGCAGCCTCGAGTCAAAACAAACACATGCGGGCAAAGACTGCAGAAACCCACAGCAAGTCGCCAAGTGAAATATTTTTGGACGCCTTGTCATGCTGATGCTACAATGAGGATGGTAGCAGTGATCTCATTTGCTAAATATTGTTTTTGCCATGTAGGTTGCCGGCTCTTTTCCCCCTTGTTCTGCACACACACAAGCGGGGTGTATCCTTTGCGCCAGGGCTATAAATTAATGTTTTTTTTTTTTTTTTTTTTTTTTTGTGGGAGCCTGTTGCTAGGGGCTGGAAAGGGTGGAGGAGTGAGGGAAGGGGAAGGAGGGGGCGCAGTGGCCGGGGGCCAATTAAAATACAGATGTCTGACTGTCGGTGTAATTCCATTCAGCCATGATTTACATTTAGAACAGTCACCCAAGGCCTGCCACTCCACGCTCACACAGGAAATCGAAGCTGACTCCAACCTAATGAGAAAAGTGAACCTCCCGAACTTTTACGAGACTCTCGTCTGAAAGGAGCCTCGCAACTTTGGCCGTAATATGAAAGCCCTTTCAGCTAATCACCCATTGACAGGGGAGACCGGTGCATTAGGAGCTCAGAAACCAATTTCACTTTGTGCTGCTGGTGTGAAAAATGCATGGCGGGAAAGTTGCCCTTTGTTAATACTCTAGTTTGGCAGCCTCTCCCAAGGATAATCTCTGTCAAATAGTTTACCTCATTTGGAGAAACATGCTCGAGAATGAATGTACTTATCTTGGGATAAAGGATTTTATTAAGTTGAATGAACAAAATATCTTGTTTTTTTAAGCTTTTATCAAAAACTGCAGCATTAGCATAGCTGGGACGATAGTGTGCCACTTAAAATCATCTCCAGCTCTTTGCTGCAACCATATTAAAAGAATGACTTGATGGGGGCAAACCTGCACAGAAGCCCGGCAACACAATACGGCCGTGGCACAAGGTTTTGTGGCAGCAGGTGACGAGCACACATGCAGTATGATAAATGGACGTGGCTATGGCGGCGTCACCCATTGTGACCGTTTATGAAGTTCTGTTATGAAACCTAGATATGAGTGTCACCATCTTTGTGATTTAGTAGTTTAACTGTACGACCATGCATTACAAAATGCACCTATCTATCCAATATGACCTAATAAATAGAGTGTAGATTTAAGGCACATCAGCATTGGCTTCACTTGTTACACCCAGAAGTTTTGTCCATCTTTTATACTGTCTTTTTTTTTTTTTTAATTAAGCAAATATACCTCAAAAGGTCACTAAAAGTGACTATTAGCACCAATTCAACAAAGTCATTGTATTTTATATTTAAATGGCAGTTGAGGAGGAGTCTTGTCATTTGGAGAAATATATAAGTTTATCTTGTCATGAATTCATTGAAAAAATTGATATCCCTAACCAAACCTACTAGCTGGTCAGGTGGACTTAGCAGCACCTTTCAGTCTGTTTAATTAACAGTATTTCTTGGCTTTAGACTTTCTAGTGTTATGTGCTGCCATTTTACATCTGGGTATTACTCAGGTTATCTATCTATCTATCTATCTATCTATGTGCTAAGCTATGCTAACCGACTCCAGGCTGTAGCTAGCTGTAGATATTCAAACTACAGATATAAGAGTGGTATCAAACTTGTCATCTAGCTTTCAGGAAGTGCCAGATAGATGAGGATAGCCAACTGGGATTTATGATACCTTGGTACTTGTTTGGTTGAGCAGCACATTCTCCAGGATCTGATGCCATTTTTATGACCGCAGGAAGTAAAAAGCTAATGCTGGGCTATAAATAAACTACTAACGTCACCACCACTAAAGTCGTTTTCTGGTGATGGAGATTATTGTTGTCTGACAGAAGCCCTGAAAGACTTCCTCGGCCAAAGCAGTCCGAGAGCCTCTGCAGTCTCAGTTAGCCCCTTGTTGGCAAACACCTTCTCTGGGACACGTAAAAGTTTTCATGAGTGCGGTATTTACTTTGCTGCTTGATGTTATGAAATGTCTAAAGATTGTGTTAACCTCAGACCTTACTTCATGCAACAAAAAAAAACCCATTCAAAGAACCCAATTATGTTGAGATGAAGTGTAAAAGGTTGCTAGCTCATTTCAGCGTTTTTAGGATTCATTCCTGCAGCACTCTATTAAGAGATTTTTTAAAACTCAATGCAGACACACACAAGCTTGTACCCAGAGGCAAAAGCTGTTTCTACACAATGTCACAATAGGATTCGATGTGAATATTTGCAGAGCACAAAAAAAGTAGATTAAAGTCATTAAAGTGGAGTGACAGTTTGACTTTCATAGTCACTTACTCACACTGTCCATTTAGTCAGAACAAGGCCATATAAAGCTCAGCAAGAGCACACCGTGTCGTGTTTGTCAGTGACTATAATCACGTATATGGAAGGGACTAGGTTATGTTCTGGCCATAGCCATAACTCATGATTTTCTTTACCGTCTGCTGGCTTACATCAGTGCTTTACTGTAATATCCATATCAGACAGATCCCCTGAAAGACTTCCTCAGCCAAAGCAGTCTGATAGTTTACACCCAAATCAGCTTTCTCCCCTTTGATTCACATTTATAAGGAAAGGTCAGCATAGCAGTGATTTATGATACATTCTCCTGTAAATTCAACAAGGTAATCCATCAGTGTGAAAGAGAAAAAACAAAACAGAAAGCTCCATAATAAGCCTTTGCCTCCTCAGAGCCTGTGAGCGAACATACAAAAAGAGCATTTTTATGTACAAGTAAGATTGAGAAACTGGTTTGAAAATCAACAAACGTCTAAGAAAACGCTTTAATCCGCAAATGCAAAAGACGAAGGGAAGCCTGACTGTTTTTAAGGAGACTGGTCGCCTTGTTTCGGGCATCTTAAAGTACAAATTTAATGCATGACCACTGCCGCAAATGTAGGTGTTGCCCAGACAATCCTCTGTGGCTCATCCAGCTCTGATAAACAGGATACTCCTCTCGGACAATGCAGGCAGGAAGCAGCCTCCTGCGCACTTGTCCCTTAAGAGATGATCTGGGGCATGTTGGCATTTTACTACTTGTCATGGTCAAGATGTGCAAGCCAAGCTAAAAAAACAGAGGAAACACTCAGTGCAGTTGGAATTCCAAGCTTGCCTTCAAACAATACCTTCGACCTAGCCTCGGGTGTAAATCATCCAAGGCTTTGACTTGATGCAGAGAACAAAGGGGGGAGACGTTAAGTGTTTTTTTTCCCTTTTTTTCGTCATAGTCAGGGGAGGAAACCTGAATTTGCCTGCCAAGCCTGTACGCTTATAAAAGAATCAATGAGGGGAACTATAAAAACAGGATAAGTTTTGGATTTTTTTTTTTCTTCCAGGGCCTCTTCACTGCAAACATGAAGAAATTACCTCTTGTAAGATTTTTCCCTGCGTTGCAAATTCCTGCATGTGGGTGGCTTGTGGGATTAATGCAGAGCGGTGACTTGTCTTATTGATCAATAAGGAGCCCGGCTTTGTGGCGCAAGGCCAATCTCTGAACATAATATGACCCGTTGGATGGAAGAACCGAGCCCCGCTTTGGCACTTTATCCCACATCTGAGCCCTCGAGCCTGGGCCCTTTTCCCTCTTTTTGCTTTCCCCGCGCCAGGCTGCGCAGCGTGTGGTGCCGAAGACAGACAGTGACAGCGGTGGGAATGGGCGGCAGGGAGGCACTTCTGAGGCGGACCTCTCTCTAATAAAAGGGGCGATCAAACGTGCTCTTTGCCTGTGAAAGAAAATATTATTGTAGAGAAAGGCAGAACGGGGTGATGTAGGAGGGTAAGAGCGCGTTTCGTGCCAGTTTGGTCTTCCAGTGCGAGCGCTCTGATTTGGTTTCAGGGATCATTGCCGGAAATTGAAAACAAATGTGCAGCTTTTGATGCGCCACCGCTTGTGTATCTTTTTCTGCTTTTAATTCAGCCCTTCTTGCGCTCTCTCGTCGCTTTCCCGGCTATTCTCAAAACTCGCCTTCCTCGTCCAAGCAGAAGCAACAGAACACGCTTCCTCCATACAGAAAGGCTTTCGTCTCAGTCAGCCCATGCAAACAAACAGAAAAACCATGGAAACAAAGTATTTTCCCCCCTCTTGGGATTCTCTAGTAGGAAGTGCATGATTGGTGGAATTACAGTATAACTTTACTGTTGACATACTTCATTATGACGGTTCAGGCAGGTAGCTAGAATTTGATTTAAAGTTATCCTCTTTGACAACTGGCGCTCAGACTTGTGGCAGAAACACTTCTTCTAGGGTGCTTTCCTGTTTTGTTTTTTTTTTGTGCATATGTCAGGGTTATTTATACAAATACACACACACACAGTCATACATGCACTCACAAAGTACACCCAGCTGATTCAGCAGGATGGCGGTGATGAGGCACTCTCCGAGGCGGGGAGGGACACGTGTTTCTGTGGGGCGCTGACTGGCGTTTGGCGCACAGCGGGATGACATCATCCCTGGGGCACTAATGATTGGGTGACCTCCTCCCGCTGGCAATGCCGCCTGGCGTGCAGATGCACAGCAGACTGTTTCCTTGCGCATTCTCTGATGTGAGACTACTGTACTTACTTTATCGGCATTAACTGGAGGCCTGGGCTCGGGAAAACCCGACACAGCCGGGCCAAGTAGCGCTCTGCATAAGACTGTATTATCTCTGCAATCTGAATCCAATTAACAGCAAACCCACTCAGAGTTCAAGCGCCAGAAGGGGACAGAGAGGGTGGGAGGAGGGAGGCGGGGGGGGGGGGGTGTGAGGGGAGGAGGCGCTGGAAATATCTGGGGAGATGAAACAGCGGGAGAGAAACAAATCACACCATCTTTCAGGGTTTTATTGAGAATTCTCTTGCTCCTTTTGTGACATTCAACAATGGCATTGTTCTCTGAGAAGGGGAAGGCAGCGAACATCACCTTTATCTGCTGAATACACAATTCCCCAGCAGCACCAAGGAAGAGCCCTCCATCTACCCTTTTTTTTTTTTTTTAATTTAATCTCATTTCTCAGTCACGTAGGGTCACTCGAGTAGCACAGACTCACTTCTCGCTTGATGCCTGGGAAATGAAAACAAAGACATGTTTGCATGCATTTTTTTTTTTGCCCCCTCTCTTCCTTCATCCTCTGTTGATGCAAGGACACAGTCATCACACACAGAAGACACTGAATAGATGAGGCAGTGACAGCCAGGGCTCGACTGTGCTGCAGGAGGATATGGTAATGTGAACCAAATGAGTCTCATACCCATGGTGAGTGGCCCTTGAGACAGATCCCTTCCTATGAAAAGGGTGTTGAAACATACGGTAATTGCTTTCAGTGTCGTTTGGCAGCGGTGCACCTCCTGACTTCAGGAGCTTTTTATAGACAGGGCAATTCTCCATTATTCTGCCAACGATACATTTCAAACAAGAGGGGAGAGGATAGAGGGGGAAAACCGGGCGACGACGCACACCTAAAAACTTGAGAAGTGATAAAAACAAAATGGGAAAAAAAAGGGGGGGGTGCAGTGGAAATAATTCATGTGCTAGTTTAATGACCGCACAGAGCGGCATTGTGACTTCAGGCTTTTATTCTTTTTCCATTCTGTTCATACCCAATAAATAATTTTGCAACTGAAGTAAAAACACCGTGTCTGACAATTACAAGTTGCAAGGTGCTACAGTAACAAACAGAGATAAATAAAACAAACTGGGCAGCCTTTGGTCTTCCAGCTCTAAATTATTAAGGAACTACAGGGAAACAGCAGATGGCGAGTTCAGCAAATGAACAAGTTTTGTTTGGCCGGCTTTGAGCTCATTTTTTTTCTGCATCTTTAACATATCTGAGAATCGCAGCGCCGACTGTCTCTAGACGGTGTCCGTCTCCTTTTCGTGGCAAGCTGATTTGTGATGAGATTTTGACACAAAATCGCCGCCACGACTCACCCACACAGACAGACAGGTTGCTGACGTATGAAGTGCCTCCACTCCCACCACATGTCTGCGTCTTCATTCTCGGATGCTTCACCTTATAAAGATTACCTCTGTGGCTCCAGATCATGAGGCAGTCATCATCTGAAGAATGTCAAAGTTAGCATGACATGTCATTGCTGCTTGGGGGGGGGGGAATCTTCACACACATCATAAGTTTTTGGTTTGGTTCTGGGTATCACGGTGGAAATTTTTACCTTGAAGTGATGTGATTTTGTAGTACTGAAGCAGCTCATTTTGAAGCCACTCTATGAGAAATTTCACTGTTTAGTTACGATATAGAAAACTAGATTTGCTAGCATGAAGCTGCTATTTTACAGAGGATAACAGTTTCCTGCAGTCAAAAAGTTTAATGGTATACTATATTCTCTAGTATAACCCTTTTCAGCTGCTTAGATTGTCGTATACTGTAATTTTAGCTTTCCTGTTGTAATCTACATAAACAGAACAAACAGAGGAAGCATCAGACGGCCACACTAAAGTCTAAAATAAAAAATAAATGAAAATAAGCCCTGAAATAACCACCACTGTGCCCTGAAATGAGTCTTTTTGCTCGCCAAAGGAAAAATATGGTATTATACTGTGAAAAAACACAAAAGAGACACAAAAAAAAAATACAGTAGCTTCTTGTTATATTTTTTTCTACAATGGCAGCGTTTACAGCATTCAACTTTATTCACAAAGAGTGGCGTATGACTGTACAAAAGGTCTGCAATCTGGCTGCCCTGTGGTATGTCTGCTGATTCAATAATAGTATTTTTTTTACAGCTATACACAGAGATATGTAACAAGGGAGAATTAGCTGAAAACATAAATCTGCTGATCTCCTGTTCGGTGCCCTGGCTTCCAGAACTAAACTGTATTATAACAGTTTATATGCAAAAAAGTGACTTGATACACAACAGAGGGGCTGCTCCCAGTTAAAATCAAATAAAATCACATAGATGTCAGAGAAGTTTTATGTTTAATTAACAATTACGTACTCATTTAAAAAATTTCAATTCAATATTATTTATGTAACACATGATGATCAGTGCATTACACCTTAAGGGAGCTACCTGAAAACATTACACAGGCCAACAATCCACTGCAGATAAGCAATGGTGGGGAAAAAGAACTCCTTTTCAACAGGAAGGAACCTCAGACTGAACCAGGCTCAGGGCAGAGCAGTCACTTTGATGGGGGTGACTAGTTGTGGGGGTGTGTGTGGAGAAATCGAAGAAAAAAAAGAGGATTACAGAAATAAACAAAAAAAGAGGCAAAAGTAGAGATGATCAAAGCTAAAATGGTGCTGCTTTAATTCATTTTCTGCGTTAAATAAAAAAAAGTGTTGATAAGGAGTAATATAGCTACTATTAATAAACTACTGCTCATGAGAGTTTACAGCAATGTAAGAAGCTCAGTGAGGCTGTGAGTATGCTGCTTCGATTACCAGTAATAATTCTAACATACTCATGTTTAGCATGCTCGTTACACCTGCTAAATATGAGTAACCTTATATTTACCATGAAAAAGCTTGTGTTTGTGAGGTATATATTTATCACACTGATTTATTGTTATTCTGCTAAAATTTTTAAAAATTTAAAAGAAAGCATAATAGAATTTAAAAGAAATCACTTTTTTCTTCTTTTGTTTTTTCAAGGACTTGGCCATGCACCAGTGTTTTTGGCAACTTTACCATTTGAAAAGTCAGAGGCTCACCGAAGCTGCTACCACGAATCCTGAGGGACAAAGAATGCCTGCGCCAAATTTAACAGAAATCCATCCAATATGCTAGAAAAATGTCAGCCTCACAGAGGTGCTAAAGGGAAAACCGTGGGGATCACCAGCAGACCATGTGTGTCTCTACCAAATCTAATAGCAGTCTGACCAGCATTTGTGCAGGCAGTGTGGACCAAAGCATATTTACCGTCCCTGGAGCCACGCCGCTAGTATGGCTACAAATGTAACAGAACAACACAAATACATCAATCTGACTAAAATATCCTGTAAACCAAGGTAACATTTGGTCAACAACAGATTTTCAAGGCTCTTCTGTGAGGCTGCAAATGTTTTGTCACCAAGCTTAGGTTACCCAAAGTGCATTGTGTATATAAACGTAGCTAAATATAGATTAACAGTCTACACTACAGTAATGAATCTGCCTGTTTTTTAATTGTGTACACTTTTGAATTTTAATTGGCTAAAATACCAACCTCCCTAGAGTAATTTGGGAATCTGTTTTGTCCCTGCAAATACAACTGTGTCCCAGCCCAGCATCCGACAGAAAAACACTGCATTAGATCTATTAAAGCCAAATGTGTCGGCAAACTCGATGGTGGGGATAATTAAAGGGTAATTCCACCTGTATGTCTGTTTTTTTTGTTTGTTTGTTTGTTTTTAAAGGCAGTTTGAAAATGAGAGAGCCTTTAAAAGCAAAAAAAAAAAAATTACATTACACCGGATGTCAGCAAATGTCAGTGCTTTGAGTGCATTGCAGGCCTAAGGCTATGCTTTTAGACTTTCCTTCTGGCGAGCTGAAAGCAGAGACAGACGTTAACTCCTTTTTGCTTGCCTTGATATTACATATCCCCTTTCTTCGCTGCCAAATATTAGGCTGGAAATGATGGAATATTAGAAACGGTTTTTAAACATTTTCTATGCTGGCCCTAGCTGCTTGTCTCACACTTTTTTAGACTTATATGAGGGCACAAAGATGCAAGTAGAATACTACAAGAGAAGTGGAAAAGTGGAACAGTGTTTGTCAGAGAGATTAAGTTAACATAAACAAGGAAAATCGTGTGAGTGAGAAGCAGCTCACAAACGATTTGGCTGCCGGCTGACATGTAAAGTTGACCAGACCAATCCATTGCATGGCATTCGGTGGAGAAAGTAAATCTTGCTGGCTCATAGGATTTGACACTGATCCAGGTAAGAAGATGCCAAACTTTCAAAACACAGCAATTCAAACAGCTTTAAAATGTAAGAAGAAAACCACTGTTAAAACTCAAACTTCCCGACAGCTTATGGAAGAAATGACTCACCAGAGTGGGCTGCTTTTCTGCTCTCTCTCTTTTCTTTTCTTTTTTTTTTTTTACATATATATAAACAACGTCAGATATCTACCCCTAAAGTTACTAATAGTGAGACAAATGAAATCTAAAGTAGAACATGTTATCGCCATAAATTTGGAAGCCCATGTTCATAAAGACCTGACGACCTCGATATTTTCCAGCACTTCTCAGAACTTCCATCACCGCTCTGCTATCTCTGCCACAGTTTATTGCTCCCAGATGCTATAAAACTCTGCAGCCCTGTTGTCAGCCAAGGTGACGATGAAAATCACACGACAGCTCCATTCGCTGTGACAGTCAGGTCAGATCTCGCGTACAGTATCATAAACATGCTCTTATCGGGGCAAGCCGCTGACGGCCTCATTCAGAGCGCGTCAGCCGCCTCTCCACTTCACACACACTTTTTCATGCATGCCAGGCATTCTGTTATTGCTCCCGCTGTTTGAAAAATGACATGCCTGTATTTGTTTTTGCATTTTACTTATAATGTGTGTGCATGCAGACTGGCATGCACGCAAAGACTGCGTGTGTGTGTGTGTGTGTGTGTGTGCATGGTTCTCCTTGGATATGTGCACATGGGAGCATTTCTCCACAGGAGAAGTATACAAATGTGTGTGTGCAGGCATTCTGTTTCCTGTCAGGCTCTGCAGCTCCATGGAAGCAAAGTCCATCAGGCAGGCAGGCAGGCAGGCAGGCAGGCACTGCTGTGGGCTTATTGAATGTTGGTTCAGGCCTGCAGGGAGGGAACGCTCCAGCTTACTTAATCACAGCACAAATGCCTTTATTCATCTTCAGAACAGTGCAGATTAATTTCAGTGCCGGTGTCAGAACCTTTGGGGAAATCTGACTCTTATTGCCTCTCAAAGTTGTGCATGTTCTTTCTCTCACTCACCGTACCAGACAGGCATTTCGAGGCTAATGTTATATTCACATTCACAGCTTCCAGAGACTCCCTATAAAGTTTCTTTGTTTCATATGTACAACGCAGCCGTTCGTCCGCTGTCGTATAAAAAGCTCAAAGCAGCGTTAAAATGCTCCAAAAAGAACTCGGTCTCCTAGCACCTAAACAATTTGCCTAATTAAAAAGTATGCTTATTAAAATTCTGGAATCACTCCAGTAACAAGTCCAAAATTAATCCATAACTTGAAGTTAAAGCTGGTGTCATTCACTGTTCTTCTTATTTTAAACAGCTACTTTTAAAAGAACAAAATCAATAGTGTGTCAATGCATTTCCCTTCTTGTCTAACATGTATGTGGCTTTAACTCGTTTACTAATTTGTTAAAGAGTTTTTCAAAAAACTAAAAGATTGTTCTTTGCAAAACATCCTCAAACAAAAATACAGAGCGCAGTTATTGTAACCGTACAGCAGAAAGATAAAAATATTGTCCATCTCTTTGATCATATTATTACTATATTTGGCATTATGTACAGTATAAAGTTTAAAGTTACTGACTCCATGAAAATATACACTTGGTTTCTACCATTAAAGGCCATTATAGCCTAATGGAAGCTGCGTGTTCCAGTATGACGACAGCACAAATACACTGTAACAACCAGGTTGTGAATTGAAGACATGCTTTGAAAGATAAAAAGATATCCACTATGTCATACTACTGTAATAATCAAGATTAGACATTATCAAAGCCGGAACACTTACCTGATTGATCTTTGTGACAAAAATTATGCACATATTTTAACTATAGAAATTTCCTTCCATCGTAGCAAACATTAAATTAATATGCTTTGTCCCAGACAATTTACTCAGGAGCCACAATTTCACACGCAATATAAATAAGCACACTATTAATGCAACATTAAGGCAAACATTTCAAACTGGAGTCTTTCTAATGGAGTGATTTGAACCAAATGTAATGCTACTTTTCTTACACGCATTCAGGATCAATTTGTAGATGGTTGTTATGTTTTGCCTGTCTTTGGTTCAGTCTGGTATTCCTCTGGAAATCACTACTCCTTCCTTTTTAGGAAACCGAATCTCACACGCTGCTGCCTTTGCTGTATCAGAATCCAGACGTACTTTCACTAATGTAAATCATCCTGCTATGGAAGAACAAGTAAATGATCTACACAGCATGAACAGGAAGAGGTCTTTTTCTTCCACTTCCTGCAGTAAAGTGAAACGGAAAGATAACAGGCACAGTCCCACGTCAGCAATTACTCCATCTCCTCTCCGTCCCACCTCGCCCTGTTTACAAGTAGTGACTTGGAATGCTCGAGGTCTCCAATCGGAGAGGCTGCAAAGGGAATATCCAGATTTCACATCCCTGCCTACAGGAATTCAGGCTGAAAACAGCAAAT